>JASDQU010686730.1:5885-21637 GCA_032191745.1 Picea mariana
CAAGCAAAGATTATTAATGATCAAACCCTACTAAGAAGCTTAAACTATTTATCCTAAGTAACTTTTGAACAAAGGATTGATGGATAGTCCTAAAAAATCAAATGAAAACCCTACTTAATCATGACAATAAGCAAAAACAAACTATCTATTTAATCTATCTAATGAGCAATAACAAAAACAAACTACTTTAATTAACCTACTCAAATTCAATAAGAAACTATCCTATTAAATCAAGTAAATAGACAAACAACTACCCTATCAAAGAAAGTAAACAAGCAATCAATCAACGAACTAACCTATGATAACTTCTGCAACAAGTAAACTAATCAAGATTACTCAATAAGAAACTAATCAAGCTAATAAACAAGTGAACTCTATTCTTAAATTAAACTTCATAATTACTTCTAATTTATTAAAGGAAATCTTAATCTATTAGATTGAAAGCATCATGAAAAATAAAATTAATCAACAACTACTCTTTAATCTATGATAAGAAAAATATTCTTTAATCTACCAATGCAAGAAGACTATCTTCTAATCTACAAAAGCAAGGAAACTATACTCTAATCTATAAAAGCAAGAAATCTGAAATATAGTGTTTATGATTATGTCTCCAGTTTCTTATGATATCATGATGGTATTTAACAATTAATGATAACTCAAGAGGGACAAAATCAATATTGACTTCGATAGCAAAGTGAAAAGTGTGAATTATATTGTTGGCCCTTGGGTTTGGATTAAGAAAGAAAGTGAAGAGAAAGGAAAGGAAAAGGCAAAGTGTGAACTCCACGGAAGACACATTGACTGAGATTGGGTCGAAGTGGTCAAAGAAGAAGAAAAGAAGGAGTGAAGTAAGGGAAAACAAGTCATTGGACTAGAAGATCGAGGAGAAAAAATCATCAAGGAAGATGGATCGTGGACAACTCAACAAGCTGAAAAAGCCACCAATAGATGCTTTGGAGCACTTCATGGGAAAGAAGGAAAGATAGGCTAGCAAAGCCCGAAAAACGTGGGTCAAGTTGACCTAGGGTTTTAACACCTAGGTTCAGACCTAAGGTTGTCCAAGCTTCATTGTAATGTATAAATAAGGACCTAAATGAGAGAATAGGGGTTCATTGTTGGTCAGAGGTTGGTGCTAAGTGGGTCGAGTGTTCATCATTAGTGTTCTTGTGGGAGAGAGAAGTGTTGAGTGTGAGAGCCTTCAGGTATTGTAATATCTTCAGCTAGGTGTGAAGATCAACTCTGCAACTGGGTGTGCAGGGATTGGAGAGAAGAAGAGAAAGAGAGAGAGATCTGCAAGTTAAGAGCGCAAATAGAACTGTATGTTTTGATATAATATCAAGAAACGCAGTACTATGGATGTATCCCTAGGGAGAGGTTGAACCAAATATATCTTATTGTTCAGTGTGATTGATGTTGTGTTCTTTTACCTTCTGATTATTTTGTTATTGCATCATTGTGTTAGATCTGAAATATAATTGCACAGTAGGCTTGAAGAAGATAAAGAATAACTAGTTGTTGTGTGTAGTTTCCTTGGATCCACTTTGTATTTCCTATGGTTGTAGACACCTGTGTCCTGCAACCCCCTATTGCTACTTCGGGTGAGACTTCATCTGCTTCGCAGGTGTTGCTGAAAGGGTTGGTAGTTAGGGTTTTGGTGGTGTGTTGTTGAAGCGTTGAACCCCGGGTCTGCCCTTGTCCCAACAAATGGTTTCTTTGTCGGGACTAGGATCTTCTTGAGGGAATGTCAAGGTGGTTTCTATTAGAACATAAACTTGTCAAAGTCTTTTGAGTTATGGTTTTTACCTAAGTATGTAATTTTGCCTATTTTTCCTCCTTTTGCAGAACCGATCATAAGTTTTTTCCTCTCGGCTTGTAGTTTTTTGATGTTTATCCTCATCCGTTTGATCAACCTATTTTCCTTATTGGATTGCATAAGAAATATTGTCCCTAAGCCTTTATGTTTTCCTTGAAGATGATCACCTCTTTTTACCTCTGTCGTTGATCCTCTTATTTTCCTAATCCCTCAGCTAGTCATCCAAGTGATCGTTCACATGCCACAACCAAGTGCAACACTTAAAGTGGTTTGATGTGGACAATCAAGTGAGAAAGTAATATTAACTTTCAACGGTGGAGATCCATCGGGCAGGTTAGATCGATGACCATCGGGTGATCGGGACCATACAGCTGCACGAAGTATAGTGTGAGGCAAAGTTACAAAATCACGATGCCATCTTGGCCGTCGATCTTGGGAAGGGTGCGTTGCACAGGATCAACATTTCCCTGACTCATAGGATGGAGCAGTCAAAGGGTCGAGTCATGAGGACTCACGAAACATGAAGACGTGAAAGAATCGAGGCCGTCCATTCCAGCAGGGCACGTGGTGCCAGATCCGAGCCGCAGAGAAATTCATTTCAGGAAGGCGGAAGTGAAAAGTGTCGACATCCCTAGCCCCAAAAAATTGATATGATATGGATCTCGCATATGTTTTTTGGATAATCCACAGTTGGTATCATTTCGTCGTCGACATTTCGAATCCGAATCAGGGTGATCGCAATTTCGCGACTTGGAGTTTTGAGCATGGAGCAAATCCCGAGTTCACGAAATGAGAAATCACAATGCACCTAAGAATTAAACCCACGATCATAGCCCAGGGTCGTATGGAAAGCAGGGCCATAAAGAGAATTAGGTGCCTATTGAGCAGTGGGTGGTTGATATTGTTCAAGCAAATTGATTGGGGTCATTAAATTCAAAGAAGATCTGACCGTCGATCTAGATGGTCATTTCGCGGGATCGAGCATCGAGATATTTGAAATCAAGGGGAGTGAAAACTCCTGAAGTGTGAAATCTGAAGATTTTATATGTATAAGCATGAGGTCACAACCTGCAGTCGCATGGGCAAGGGAGTGGAGCCACACAAAGGATCGAAGCGCCCATCATGGTCACATAGAAGGATCTACGTGGCTTCAAGGTGCCAGAGTTGACTCAAAGGAGTTGTGAGCTCGCCTGGAAGATTCATGGGTGTTAGGCTTCTTCCTAATCCCAATAAAAAAAGTTAATGAAAATGGGGAAGGTGGTTGAAACCTCGTTTCACCACATAAATGGAAAGCATGGAAAATATGGCCATGAATGGTAGACTATCAATCAAAAGTTCCCCTGTCATGGATTTTCTTGTGAATCCCATGTCGATATGATCTTGCGTCTGACAGAAGAATGCAAGTGCAGGATGACAGAAGAATGTTCAAACACAAATCTTTGAATGTGTTAGTCAGGTCACACTTCTGGAAGTGGAAATTTCTCTGAGTATAAATACTCAATTTTGATATTTTGTTATGGTCAATGGTAAAACAAAGCTCCTGTATTGTAACGTTTTAAGTGAAGCTTTTGGTTCTCTGGTTATGTGTTGTAGTTTGAGATTTCTTGTTTGATGACAGTTAGCTTTCTTGCTCCGTCTTATTTCCTTCTGATACTGAAAGAGTTCATGATTGGTTGATTCAGATGAATTGTTGTGAGTGTATTATGATGAATGTTCAATTATAGTGCCGTTATAACTTCTTTCAGTTTCCTTGAGATTTGAATTCAAGATGATCTTGTGTTTAAGTTTTTCCTCTTTGGGATGCTAGGAGATCTGATGTCTGTGACATATCTCTACACTACCCTCACCAATGTATTCCCTCTACTCACCCTTACTCCAACTTACTAACTGAAGTTAAATCAAGACCTCACCTACTTGTGCATACCAACCTAGTTTTCTGAGTTAGGGAAATATAATCCTGAGTCTGCGTCCATTAGACCCCTTTAAAATTTAATCATTGTGACATATAAAATGATGGGTACTGGTCTTACCTCTGTTGCAATCCAGAGGTGACTTCTGGTGCTAACATTTCTGGTGCCGCTACCGGGGACAAATTGAATATTTTCCCTGGGAATGAATGACAAAGCTTACTAATTCCGAAGGTGCATCAGAACTCTGTACATTGAATATTGTAACTATGCACCTGGAGACTCCACTGTTTCAGTTATGACTTCTAGCGGCAAACACACGAGGTTTACTCCACATATTCCTTTAGCAACAGCTAAAGCTGACCCAGATAAAATTATCAGAAGATGACAGACCCTCCAGGAAGGTACTTCTGCTGCTAAACCAGGTATTTTTGATGATTTTCACTATTCTCCCATAGCAACTCCAGTAGTTGTTTCTCATTTTCCTATTATACCATCTATCAAAGCTTATAGAAGTTTTATTTTCAGGAGTTTTCCTGCTGATTTCCCCTCTCCTAGTTTCACTACTCTTCCTCCTATTATAGTCCCTATTTCGATAGAGTGGGAAACCTATGTTCCCTCAAGCCCTGTGGCTTTTCCTCCAAATCCTCTGTTGTTTCCTATTTCTCCTAGAAGCACTGCCCCAACATTACCTATTTGAACTCTTCTGGTTCTCCTCCAGTTCACATCCAAATGGTTGGTGCTAATCCTCCTAGGAACCAAATGGTTGACATATTAGCTGCTAGATACGCCCGCCTAGTTTTACCTTAGCCTATGAGTGCTCTCCCAGCCACATATTACCTTAAGTACATGCCCCATTTCACATGGGAGGGAGACGTGACTGCAGAAGAGAAAATTTCATCCTTTTATAGATTTGCAGAGATTCAAGCCATCGAAAATGAAGGTGTGTGGATGAGAGTTTTGGTGCAAAGCCTTGATGGTGATGCCAGAGATTGGTTTAAGGATTTTCCTCCTAGATCTATCAATGGGATTGCTTCTCTGGATGATGCATTCCTAAGGCACTGGGGGAATAAAACGGATCTCCTTTATTTGGGGCACTTAAGAGAGAGGAAGGGGAATTTGCTTTAGACTTCTCGAAGAGATTTAACAAGATGTATAAAAAGATTCCAGCGGAAGTTAAGCCCACATAAATCTATGCCAAAATGAATTATGCTAACTCTTCCAGCCCTAACTTTTGCCTCTTGTTGAGAGAAAGAAGAGCTACTTCCTTGGCCCATATGCAGGATGAAACCCTTGAAGTAGAATCCAATATGTTGGAAGCTGACAAACTTAGGGGTAAAGCTGATAGAGACAGGGGAATGGGTATGTCTGAAACCCCAACTTCTATTTCTTTTGTTTCCCCCCCTCAAACGGATGAAGTGACCAAGCTACTAAAATCACTTTCTGCTAGAATGGAAAAGATCGAATTAGAAAGAAAGAGAACTACAGAAATCCCCAAAATGATGATAACAGAGAGGCCTAACAATACTCCTCAGATTATCCAAAGAGACTAGAGGAGTAGAGACATAGATGATCAGAAAATCCAGACCCCCCTCCAAAATAACTTTGTTGCTAACAAAGAAGGAGAGGAATAAGAGCTTGACCCTAGAATTCATTGTCTTGGGGACACCCCCTCATTTCCTCATTTAACCCAAACTACATATGAAGAGTTTCTTATGGATAGTCAATTAAATGAGTTGAGAAAAGGGGAAAAGGCCAGCGACAACCCAAATAGATATAACCTCAGGTCTAAGAAGAAAGAAGGAAAGCCTGATGTTCCTAATCAATCCACCAGAGTAGAGAAGCCTTCTGAAGAGGTAGCAAATGGAATCAAAGGTAAGAAAATTCGAACCTTCTTTCAAGCAGCCATAACTCCTGTCCAAAAAGTAAAAGAAATACTAAAGCCTACATCCCCTTTTAATTTTTAGCATGAGATTCAGAAGATTAGGATCCCTATACCCCTTTCGAAGTTGGTCAAGCATGAAGATTTCAAAAAGAGCCTTTCTAAGATGTTGATGCTTGAACTCACAATTCATCCCACAGACTCAATCAATTTGCAATATGAAAATCTAGATGTCATATTAGGACCTTTGGTAGAAGACAGAGATGATTCCTCCCCTCCCTTATACGCTTCATTGAAAATCCATGATAAGGTGTTGCATAACTTCTTAATGGATTCCGGGGCATCTCACAATCTTATGCCTAAGATTGTCATGGAATAACCTGGGTTGGAGGTTACAAAAACCTACCACGACCTGTATTCTTTCGATTCTAGCAAGGTGAAGGGCCTTTGGGTTATCAAAGACCTGGCTGTCTCCCTGTTCCAACTGCCAATGAAAAGCATGGTCATGTATATCATAGTGGCTGATGTTCCCCCTAAGTTTGGAATGATCCTATATAGATCTTGGATAAAGAGACTGGGGGGAACCTTGCAGATGGAACTTTCATATGCCACCATTCCTATGTTCGGGGGTGAACAAAGGAGACTTTACAGGCAAGCACAGCTCGCGTACATCATCAGTGATGAAGCAAACCCCATCAACCATCCTATTTTTTCTTTTCACACTGAGTTGGGATCCAACATATTGCAACTCACGGATGCTCCTGAAACTCCTCTTGAAATAAAAAAGAAGCCCATTTCTTTTCGTGAAATCCCTCCTCCAACCACCTATGTCTGGAAGATG
This sequence comes from Picea mariana, assembly GCA_032191745.1. Taxonomy (NCBI): domain Eukaryota; kingdom Viridiplantae; phylum Streptophyta; class Pinopsida; order Pinales; family Pinaceae; genus Picea; species Picea mariana. The sequence continues at coordinate 12,332 of JASDQU010686730.1, forward strand.
TTCTTCGATGGGGCCTCTTCTAGGGAAGGTGTTGGGGCCAGAGTGGTTTTTGTTTCACCATGTCAAGAGGCTATACCTTTGTCCTATAAACTAGAATTTGAAGCTACCAACAATGTGGCAGAGTATGAGGCTCTTGTTTTGGGTCTAAGGGCTGTGAAAGACATGGGGATTGAAGAGATCGAAGTATTTGGGGATGTCGAACTAATTGTTTATAAAGTCAAAAATGTTTATCATGCAAAGCACCCTAAGCTTAAGACTTACAAAAATGAGGTGTGGGACCTAATTGACAATTTCTTCTTAGCTTTCAACATTTCGTTTATTCCGAGAGAGGAGAATACTAGGGATGATTCTTTGGCAGTCTCAACGAGCTGCTTTAGAATCCCACTGCCTCCTAAGCTCAGGTATGATGTTGAGGTAAGATATAGGCCCTGTGTACCTGACAATATTAAGCATTGGAAGGTGTTAGAGGATGGTCTTGAAATCATAAAATTTCTCAAGTCTATTGATGAGTCCTCTACATTGCACATTGATCAGGATCATGATTCCGAAGGTGACCCTCCCGCTAATGTTTTTTTAAATAAAATTGTTAATAATCATATTGTTCATCTACCTAGCAACCACATTAGAAAGGGACTAGTTCCTTTAGAAATATTGTTCGATGGGAACGATGTGGCGGTAAAGTTTAAAGGCCCAACTGAGGATGCTGATGTAGCTAAGTGAAATATTGGTACAGAGGAGGATCCAAAGTTTGTCAAGTTGTCAAGCAACATGTCAAGGGGGCAGAGATCCGAGTATGCTAAGATATTAAAATAATTTGTTGATGTGTTTTCCTAGACCTATGAAGATATGAGAACATATGACACCAGCGTTATTGAGCATAAGATTCCATTGAAGGAGGAGGCCAAACCATTTAGGCAGAAGTTAAGACAAATAAATCCTATGTTGTTGCCTATTATGGAAAAGGATGTAAAGAATTTTTTGGACTCCCAAATCATTGTCCCTTTCAGATATTGTGAATGGGTGGCCAACTTGGTCCCAGTGAGGAAGAAAAATGGAGAGATCAAACTCTATGTTGATTTCAGGAATCTGAAAAGAATCTCTAAGAAGGACAATTACCCTTTTCCAAAGATGGAACACATACTACAAAAGGTGATACGTGCATCCGGGATCTCCATGATTGATGGATTTTCTGGCTACAATAAGATCTTTGCCCTGCCTGAAGATAGATAAAAGATGACTTTCACCACTCCTTGGGGCACATTCATGTATGCCAAAATTCCATTTGGATTGATGAACACAGGAGCAACATTTCAACGAGCCATGGACATCACCTTCATTGGAGAAAGGGATAAATTTGTGGTCATTTATCTGGATGATATAACAATCTTCTCCAAATATGACAAAGAGAATTGTCAACATCTGAGAAAGGTCTTCTCGAAATGCAAAAGGTTTGGTCTCTCCCTAAATCCCAAGAAGTCTTTATTTTCCATGCAGGAAGGAAAATTGTTGGGACGCATTGTATCAGTTGAAGTGGTCAGGATTAAGTCAAGCAGGTTCGAGGCTATTCAAGCCTTATCACTTCCAAGATCCAAGAAAGAATTTTAGTCCTTCCTAGGAAAAATCAATTTTCTCAGAACATTTGCTTCAAATTTCGCTGAATTGGTGAAGCATATCACAACCATGCTCAGAAAGGGGAATGAAGTAAGATGGAATATTGAGTCCAGAGAATCCTTCAACCAAATTAAGAAGGCAGTCACTAAAGCACCTGTGCTAATCAATCCTGATTATTCCAAGGATTTTCTAATTTTTTCCTTTGCTTCATTTGACACAGTGGCCACTGTTTTACTACAAAAAAATGATGCAGGGCTGGAGCAGCCTATTTCTTTTTTCAGAAGAGCATTAAGAGACACAGAAGTCAGATATGACATCATGGAGAAGTAGGCCTATGCCTTGGTGAAAGCCCTCAAGTCTTTCAGAGTATATGTTCTACATTCGAAGATCATTTCACATGTTCCTTTAGCTACTGTGAAGGAAATCCTCATTTAGACTGACATAGACAGAAGAAGGAGAAAGTGGATTGCCAGAATCCTTGAATTTGATCTAGAAATAAAACCCACCAATATAGTTAAAGGCCAAGGTTTAGCCAAGTTGTTGGTTGAATCTAATTGTAAATCTTTGGAGGTTAACTTCATCAGCACTTTCTTAGAAAATCAGTAGGCTGAAGTGTTTAATAAAATCCCTTAGGACGGCCCCCCATTGGTAGAATGCTCTTGGTACAAAGATATCATATATTTCCTACAAATATTGCGACCTCTATATGGAATGGGGAAAAGAAAGGAAAGATATTTAAAGCTCAAAGCAATTATATATTGCCTTATCGACCAGGTTTTGTATTGGAAAGACCCCCTAAGAGTGATTTTGAGATGTTTAGACCCACAGAAGGCCCAAAAGATTATGTTTGATTTTCATGACAGCCTATGCGGGGGACATCACTTCTGGAGAACCAAAGCCTATAAAATTCTCAGGGATGGGTACTTCTAGCCTACTCTGTTCATTGATGTCTGTGAAAAAATCAGGGCTTGCATAAAATGTTAGAAATTTTCTGGGAAGCAGCAGCTCAAGTCCATGCCATTGAATCCTGTGGCAGATTCAGGACCCTTTCAACAGTGGGGCCTAGACTTCATTGGGGAAATTCATCCCACATCAAGTGGTCAGCATAAATGAATCTTGACTGCCACATATTATTTTACCAAGTCGATAGAGGCTATCCCCACCAGGAGTCCTTCTCATAAGGTGATCATTGGTTTTTTGGAGGATATTATAGTAAGGTTTGGTTGCCCGAAAAGGATTGTCACCAATAATGTCGCATCCTTCAAGGCTAAGCCACTAATCTTGTTTTGTGAGCAGTTTGGAATTTTATTAATTCACTCAACCCCTTGCTATCCACAAGGAAATGGATTAGCAGAGTCCTCTATCAAAAGCCTGATAAAGATCATCAAAAGACTCTTAGAAGACAACAAGAAAGCCTAGGATTCAAAGCTCAAGTTTTCTCTTTGGGTTGATAGAGTGACATCAAAGAGGTCCATGGGCATCTCCCCTTTCCAGCTTGTATATAGAACTGAAGTAGTTTTTCCTTCTCATCTTTCCTTACCGGTGGCAAAGTTATTCCAAGATTTCCAGGAAGAACCTGATGACATGATCAAGAAGATGCATCAGCTGGTCAAAGTGCAGCAGGCTAGGGAGAAACTACTGGACAAAGCACATGAACGTCAACAAAAGATCAAGAAAGCCTTTGACAGAAAGGCGAGAAAAGAGGATTTCTAGCTGGGAGATCTAGTACTCAAATGGGATGCGCCCAAGCAGGATAAGGGAAAGAATGGTAAATTTGAAGCCCTTTGGATTGGACCCTTCAATATTTCTGAGGCATTTCCAAATAATACTTACAGGTTGTAGAATTTGGAGGGTGATGAAGTGTTTGGTGGCCCAGTAAATGGGCACTTCCTTAAAAATGTTTTTGTTGAAAAGCCACAGTCGACATCCCACCATTGTAAATATCATTCCTATTTTACGTTTTTGTTTTTAGTAGGAGACTCCATAAACCAAAGTAAAGGCACTGGAGCTATGCATTCTTGGTAGCTCGCAGGGAGCATGCCATCCCCTGTGGAACCAATGTTAGCATATAAACTTGTCAAAGTCTTGTGATTTATGGTTTCTACCTAAGTATGTAATTTTGCCTGTTTTTCCTCCTTTTGCAGACCCGATCGTAAGGTTTTTCCTCTCGGCTTGTATTTTTTTGTTGTTTATCCTCATTCATTTGATCAACCTATTTTCCTTGTTGGATTTCCTGAGAAGTATCGGCCCTAAGACTTTCTGTTTTCCCAGAAGTCGATCACCTCTTTTTACCTTTGTGGTTGATCCTCTTATTTTCCTGAGCCCTTAGCCAATCATCCAAGTGATAGTTCACATGTCGCAACCAAGCACAACACTTAAAGCAGTTTGATGTGGAATCAAATGAAGTGAGAAAGCAAGATTAACTTTCAACGACAAAGATCCATCGGGAAGGTCAGATCGACGACCATCGGTTGATCAGGACCATACAGTTGCACGAAGTATAACGTCAGGAAAATTTACGAAATCGTGATGCCATCCTGGTCATCGATCTTGGGAAGGGTGCATGGTGCAGGATCAATGTTTCACTAACTTGCAGGATGGAGCAATGAAAGGGATGAGTCATGAGGACTCGCGAAACACGAAGACGTGAAATAATCGGGGGCATCCATTCCAGCAGGGCATGTGGTGCCAGATCCGAGCCATAAAAAAATTCATTTCAGGAAGGCGGAAGTGAAAAGTGCTGACATCCCTAGCCCTGAAACACCGATATGATCTGGGTTGTCCGATGCAAAGAGACACGTGTTGCTCAATATGGGTGTTTGCGATTTCATGACTTGGAGTTTTGAGCATGGAGCACATCACGAGTTTGCGAAACGTGAAATCACAATGTGCCTAAGAATTAATCCTACGATCATAGCCCAGGGTTGTATGGAAAGAAGGGCCATAAAGAAAAGTAGGCTTCTGTCGAGTAGTGGGCAGCTGATATTGTTCGAGAAAATTGATCAAGGCTGTTAAATTCAAAGAAGATCTGACCATCGATCTAGATGGTCATTTCACGGGATCGAGCATCGAGATATTTGAAATAAAGGGGAGTGAAAACTCTCGAAGTACGAAATCCTGAGATTTCATATATATAAGAATGAGGTCATAGCCTATGGTCGCATGGGTAAGGGAGTGGATCTGCGCAAAGGATTGAAACTCCCATCTTGGTCACAGAGAAGGATTTGCGTGGCTTCAAGGTGCTGGAGTTGACTCAAAGGAGTTTTGAGATCACCTAGAACATTCATGAGTATCAGGCTTCATCCTGATCCCAATAAAACCAGTTAATGAAAATGGGGAAGGTGGTTAAAACCGTGTTTTACCACATAAATGGAAATCATGGAAAATCTAGCCATGAAGGGTAGACTGTCAGCCAAAAGTTCCCCTGTCATGGATTTTCTTGTGAAGCCCATGCCGATATGATATTAYATCTGACAGAAGAATGCAAGTGCAGGCTAACAGAATAATATTCAGATGCAAAGCGTTGAATGTATTAGCTAGGTCACACTTCTGGAGGTGGCAATTGCTCTAAGTATAAATACTCAGTTTTGATATTTTGTTATGGTCGATGGTAGAGAAAATCTCTTGTATTGTAAAGTTTTAAGTGAATCTTCTAGTTCTCTAGTTATGTGTTGTAGTCTGATATTTCTTGTGTGATGACAGTTATCTTTCTTGCTCCATCTTGTTTCCTTCCGATACTAAAAGAGTTCATGATTGGTTGATTCACATGAATTGTTGTGACTATATTATGATGAATGTTTGAGTATAGTTTCATTATAACTTATTTCAGTTTCCTTAAGATTTGAATTCAAGACAATCTTGTGTTTAAGTGTTTCCTCTTTGGACTGCTAGGAGACTTGATGTCTGCGGCAGACCTCTACACTCCTCTCACTAATTTATTCCCTCTACTCAACCTTACTCCAACTTACTAACTTAAGTTAAATCAAGACCTCACCTACTTGTGAATACCAACCCAGTTTTCTGAGTTAGGGTGATATAATCCCTAGTCTGCGTCCATTAGTCCCGTTTAAAATTTAACCATTGTGACATATAAATTGACGAGTACTGGGCTTAGCTCTGCTGCAATCCAGAGGTGACTTCTGGTGCTAACAGTTTCCATCGAAGACAGAGATTTAGAAGTGGATAGAAGAACAAGAAAAGGAATTTGTTGAGACCCATAACAAGAAACCTAATATTAGTACAAAGGATTGGTTAGGATGGTATATCTTCACTGATATACACGAAATTTTCTTTGGAGGAATTCATAAGGAGCTATACGAGTGGTTAGCTAGACTAGAAAATAACCACTTTGAGATTAGATATAGAACATATGTGGTTTGGACGTTGACACTAATCAAGAAGGTTAAGAGAGTTGATAACGCCATGTCAAGAGAAGTAGATCACTGTTTGATAGCACCATTGCAGGGTATATTACCGAGTTTTCTATTGACAGAGTAGAGTCATATAGCCAAGAAAAAAGATATTTCTTTAAGGGGGCGAGAGGAAAAATTTTACACTTTTTGAAGCTGAAGATCAAGATTCTATTGCATGAGAAGAACATCTTGAATATCTAGTAGTGGGTCAGATTGAAAAGCTAATGTTCAAGAACTCAAACAACGACAACGATGCCTAAGTTGGACATACGTACAGTGGGAGAACCTTCAAAGAGGTTCCTATAGTAAACTTGTTTGAACAGAGCCATGAACCACTCACACAAGATGAAGGGTTCTATAGTGGAGAAGTACAAGAGCTATTGACCAAGGAATATTCAAGGTCCATCAGCAGAGGAATAAAAGAATGCAGAACCTTGCCGAGAAGAATCATAAACTTTAGGAACTACGCAGACTGTTGAAGTAAGGACTATTAATCCTCCTGGTGTTTCAACGACATTGAGTAACTAGAGTAGTCAGAGTCACTAGAGTACTTAGAGCACTGTTACCTACAATTCAACACATACTCAATAATAAAACCTAGGAAGATCTATGGCAGATGAGATGAGGCTACCTATCTTTAGGGGAGATGGATCTAAAGATCCTAATCAACATTGGTTTTTATGTGAAGTTGTATGGAGTATTAAGCAAGTTAATGACGAAGCAATTAAGAGGGATCAGTTCAGTACTACCTTAAGAGACCACGCACTGAGTTGGTACATGAAGTTTTTTAAAGTATTTTCACAGCCTAAACCTCTGAACGAGATCAAGAATGTGTTGAGTGAAAAATTCAAGAAACCCAAGTCAGAGTCACAGTGCATTACAAAAATGAAAGAAATTAAGCAGAGAGTAGTTGAACCGATGTGGGAGTTTGATCAGAGGTTTAAGACCTTGACAAGCCATTTGAGCTTCTAGATTCTAGATGAACAAAATAAAGAATGGTTCATTTCTTCCCTCTTGCCACACATCAGAGTACCTCTAATGCAATAGAAGATCGCTTTGTAGGTTGAGACTTTGGAGATCGTCATGAAATTAGAATAAGCCCCTATGGGAGAATCTATCTCAAGTATGAGTCAAATATTGAGTCAGTTCAGTAACTTGTCTCTACAGGTCGAAGATATGAAGAAAGACAAGGGAAAAGATAAAAGAGAAGACATTTGGTGTATCAGATGCAAATCAGAGGGCCATGATAAGAAGCATTGTGCCCTATTTCATGAGTACTTGTCCTCTAGATCTCTGATTCCTTTGAAGCAGGTTAATCTACCTTGGTGCGAGGTATGTAGAAACAGACATCGCTCTGGTGAATGATATTACATGAAAAAATATGTTCATACACCTACAAATCTTTACTGCACATTCTGTAAATTTGTGGGACATGATGAGAAAGACTGTAGGGCTTATGACCTCTTGCATGAAATATCAAGAGACACATATAGGATTCAAGGTGAAGTACAATAGGAAGGAAATGCTATGCAGTTTAACTCTCTAGGAAGAGGAAACTTCAACCCTCATGGTGGATTCAGAGGAAGAGGACGAGGAGGAGGCATGGGTCGAGGTCCATGTTAGATCATTTGTTATAACTGTGCACAACCAAGATACTTGGAAAGTGTCTGTCAAAACCCTTGTACCACTTGTAGCTACTGCAACTCATTTGAACATGTCATTGAAGATTGTCCCACACTGTTAGCCAAACTTCAGGAGAGACGAGGAGTGTTGGGCCCTTCATTTTCGGATAAGGAATTGTGCAAGTTTTGACTAAGCACAAGTTTTGAAAGCTTCAACGGAGGTTGGATAGTAGAACAAGAAAGAGCAACAGAAAGCAACTGTGAAATTCAGTGCAATGCCAGCTAAGTAACAAATGGATGCAACAAAACAAGGAAGTGCGCACGCTGAAATAGAAGACACAATCCATTTATATATAGGATTGAACATAAGTGTAAAATGGTTGTTGCTAGTGTTGTTGAGGTTACTGATGTTACTGACGTTGATATTGTTGTTGTTGGTCGTCGCCATTGTTGGTGTAGTTGGTCAGTTGAATCTTGAGTCTGTAGTGAATTTGATCTATCAATTTGAGAATTGGAGCTCTTCAACATGAGTCCAGAGACAAGAGCCTATACAACGCACTACTGTGTAATTCTGAGTCTGTAATCATAGAAATATTCCAAAGATAATAAGAAGAAGGACCTAAATTTTCAAATATGATGTGTCTCTGTGTGTTTACTTATGCATTACAATATTTCTTTATGGCATATTTTTTCTATTTGATGGTCCTATGTTTAAATGTTTGTTCGCAACGTAAGTAGGTTGGACTCTTGCACGTGTATGTTTCATATCTGTTCATGTCTCTTACACAAGATCGAGAATGAGTCCTGAAGGCTCTATGGAACCTCTTAAGTCTTCTCCCTGCCCTTCCCTATCTATCTGTCTCAGAAGCACTTCGGGTGAGAATTATTCTCTTCGAAGGAGATGAAAATGCCAGAGCTCTAGACTACACTGTACCTTTTGTTGGTAACCTGAGAAGGACCCTGGTCTAATCAAACTCGCGCCAACAAAATGGTTTTGTTACCAGAACCTGCATTAAAAGGGAACCTGTAGGGAGAATGATTCCGCTGATCCATATATCTGGTATTTATCAATGGTGGGAAAGAAACCATGATGCCTTCATATGGAAAGAAGCAGAACTGAGGAGAAAATTGGTGGAAAACACTCGTGAAGCAATCTTTTACTCAAAAAGATCAATCGACCAATACGAGATTTTTTGGGTTAAATTCCCAGAATAATTTTTCCACTAGATAAAGAGGCTCCAAGAAGCTCTAGAGTTCTAAAGATGAGTCAAGAGAATCTTTGCATGGGATACTAAAAATCTAGTAGAACTTCAGAGGCTAGATTGTCTAGTTACGTGAGCAGTTGGTTTCTGGGTTAGCACCACATTAGAGGGATATATCATCGAATTTGCAGTTGAGAACCACCAATGTTTCTCGCTAGCAGAGGCAATTTTCAAGAAATATGCAAGGGGAAGACTCTTGAGATAAATCCCCCTATGGATTGAGGTTTTCTTGATGGAGGAGGTGATGCTGACTATGTACCCGACTGAGATGGCAGCGTAAACACCCTCGCTTGGGGTAGGGTGAGGCGGGGTGAGAATCATGGAATGAGAGAGGGGGAGGGTTATTTGACAAAAGGGGGGAAAACAATAAGAAATGGACTCAAGAGACGAGCGAGCCTT
>JASDQU010686730.1:23740-39643 GCA_032191745.1 Picea mariana
TATGACCCTCTAAAACAAAAGCTATTCTTTAAATATGCTGTAGAAATAATTCAAAATATTCCTAGCCCGAAGATGCAAGAGAAACCCCCACAACCTATTGTTTATCCTAAGATGGCACAAGTTCCTGCCTCACCCCCTGCACCCAGAAATCCTGTAGCCATGCCAAGATAACCTGAGCAACCTCAAAATGTAGTTGACCTTTGGTTTCAATTATTCTCTGACATTATGAGGAATGATCAACTAACAGAAAAGGCGCAATTCGCTATACCTAGTTTTAGGGAACAAAGAACCCCTAGAAGCAAGAATAAGGGATAATCTTCCTGAGAAGAGTACCTAGAAAGTGCATCGAAGAAAAGTATGAACAAAAAAATAATTTAGACTAGTAGCCCAGTTAGATGAATTTGAAATTAAGGATGTCATGTTGGATCTAGGATGAGATGTGAACATTTTTCCTAAGAAGAATTGGGAAGCCTTAGGAAAACCTAGGCTGACATATTCCCCAATTCAGTTGAGAATGGAAAACCAGTATTTTATCTTCCCCATAGGAAGACTGGAGAATGTGGAGATAGATGTTGCGGGAGTGAAGATAGCGGCTGACTTTGAAGTCATTGAGATCATGGGAGATAATGACCCCTACCTTGCACTACTTGGCATCGATTGGGCCTATGAAAATTATGCATTAATTGACTTAAAGAAAGACACCGTGACCTTTGAGGCTGAGGTAATCAAGGTAGTTCAACCTTTGGATCCATATGTAGGACCCATGTATACAGAACCAACAGACAATAATATGGAGGGACAAGACTTGGACCAATTGTATACTGTAATAGCTAGGGTAAGAAATGATTATATAAAACCCACTAATGATGGATCAGTATGTTGGAGAAGCATACAGTCAATAGATGAAGATTCCAAATTGGATTTTGACAGTTGGCAAAAAGGTTCGTATGAAATATTCTCAAGAAGATGCGCAACTGTCAGAGTGACCAGATGGGTTGGGACCGAAGTTAGAGAACACCTGGTATACGATGGCACCTCAGATCTAGAGAGTTTTCTGCACAACATGGAAGAAAATGTAAGAGAAGATCAAAGAATATAGGTACTAGATGTAGCTTTTCAGAACACCCCTACCATATGGTGGACTAATCATAAATCCGTATTCAGAACTTTGGACGAGGTGAAACAAGCTATCAAGTATAGGTTCCAAAATAAGGGGCAGCTGGAATCAGAGATGAAAACAGATCTTCAAGTTGTGCAACTATTCAGTGGAGAATCAAATCCTAGAATACATATTGAATAGTGCGTGACACAGTGGAAAGCTGCGATGATACCCTCTCACTTCTGGGTTTAGGTATTTCCCCACTCCCTAGGTCCAATCCTGAAATATTGGTTTATACATGAGGAAACCATAAGACAAACCAACAACTGACAAACACTGGCAACTCAATTTTTCAAGGACTTCTCATTTACGAGTAAGTACCCTTAGCTCGAAGTAGTCCTGCAAAAGATTAAAGAATTTATTTTTACTGATAGTGGTAATGAGGAATCAAACTTAGTGGTATGTGCCAAACATAGCCAAGAACTCCAGACTAATATCCAATTGCCCTTGATTGAGAAACCTATAGAATGCTACTAGATTAGCAGATATTTAGAAATCCTAGATGATTTAGGGGAATTGAGGAACCTAGCCATCAAAGAGACAGAGGGGAGAAGAGAAATTCAAAACACCATACCCAACTAGACTGATAGTTCCTACAATAACCCATTAAGATTGCGCAAAATAAATATAGGGACCACAAAGAAGCCCAATATATCTATGGTAGGAGACTACTGGGATGAGAAAACCAGTCAAGAAATACAGAGTTTGTTGCGGGAATATGAGGATTTGTTACCAAAGACATTTTCAGAGTTAAAGGGAATCAAAGGAGTTATGGGAGACATGAAGATTGAATTGAAACCAGGATCCAAGCCTGTCAGACATAGACCATACCATATTAACCCTAGATTAAAAGAGAAGATTAAGAAGGAGATAGATAAGTTGTTGGAAGAAGAGCTCATTTTTGTAGTAGAAGAAGCAGAGTGGGTTAGCCCGATAGTTATTCAAATCAAGAAAGGCACAGAGGATATTAGAGTCTATGTAGACTACAAAAGTATCAACTCTTCTTGTGTGCATGTTGGCCCTTGATCAAGTTTTGGGAGATCCTTGGTTAAGTTTGACCTATTTTTAAACTTCGACAGCCTGTCGAAGACATAGTACAAGATGCAGCATAGATCGCAGGATCTCAGCCCCTTTTTGGGTCCTTTTTGGGATTTTGGATTATGTAACGAGTATGGGATGTCGACCCATGGGTTTACCCATGTTTAGGCCTATTTTGTAAAGTATAAATAGATGTCTAGGCAATGTAAGAAGAGAACAATTATGAATGGCTAAGTGTTAGATCTATGTGATTGAAAGATTGTAAGTGCTTTGTGCATACTGTGTGAGACTTGTAGAGCTACGTGCAAGTAATTGTAAGGAGGCTTGGTGCCATACCCAAAATCGAAGAAGGAGGATCTGGCAGAGTGCGGGCAGATCTCTTGTCTTCTACGGAGTAGGATTTTGATGCTATGTGCCTGTAAGAAGCTTGACAGAGATAATAAAGAAGAAGAATTAGTGGATGTTTCCCCAGGGTGGGGGTGAACCATGTACATGCTGTGATTCTATGCTTTGTGCCATGTGTTGATGTGTTTATGCCTTTATTTTCTAATTTCTTTGATATAGATGGATAGATTTGTTTATGCTTTGTGATAATGACGTATATGTATGTTAGATCTGAACTATGTGAACTTACTCAGTGCTTAAATATGTTATATATAATATATCTCTTTATGCTAAGTGCTTGGATACATTAGATCTGAATGAATGTTGTGATGCTCTGTTTTATCTGCGGAATAGATAGTGGTTAAATATTGATGAACTGTCGGTGCTAGGTGCTCTTTTAAGTATTACAATCACAGATCTTTGTCCCAGCTAAGGTTGTAGACACTTGAGTTCTACAACCACCCCTACCTCTACCTCGGGTGAGACTTCATCTTCTTCACAGGTGTCACCGAAAGGGCCGGTAGTTAGGGTTTTGTTGGTGCACTGTTGTAGCATTGAACCCTGGGTCTGCCCCTGTGCCAACAAATGGTTACCAAGTTTTGGGAGATCCTTGGTCAAGTTTGACCTATTTTGGAACTTCGACAACCTGTCGAAGACAAAGCGCAAGAGGAATCAGAGATCCTGGGATCATGACCCCTTTTTGGAATTGGGATTATGTAACAGGTATGGGATGTCGACCCATGGGTTTACCCATGTTTAGGCCTATTTTATAAAGTACAAATAGATGTCTAGGTAATGTAATAAGAGAACATTTATGAATGGCTAAGTGATAGATCTATGTTATTGAAAGATTGTAAGTTCTTTGTGCATACTGTGTGAGACTTGCAGAGCTATGTGCAAGTAATTGTAAGGAGGCTTGGTGCCGTACCCAAACTCGAAGAAGGAGGATCTAGCAAAGTGCGTGTAGATCTCCTGTCTTTTGCGGAGTAGGATTTTGATGCTATGTGCCTGTAAGAAGCTTGACAGAGATAATAAAGAAGAAGAGTTGGTGGACGTAGCCCCAGGGTGGGGGTGAACCACGTACATGTTGTGTTGCTATGCTTTGTGCCATTTGTTGATGTGTTTATGCCTTTATTTTTTAATTGCTTTGATATAGATGGATAGATCTATTTATGCTTTGTGCTAATGATGTATATGTATGTTAGATATGAACTATGTGAACTTGCTCAATGCTTAAATCTGTTAGATCTAATCTATGTCTTTATGCTAAGTGCTTGGATATGTTAGATCTGAATGAATGTTGCGATGCTCTATTTTATCTGCAGAGTAGATAGTGGTTAAATATTGATGAACTGTCAATGCTAAGTGCTCTGTTAAGTATTACAATAACATACATGTGTCCTAGCTAAGGTTGCAGACACCTGAGTAATGCAACCACCCCTGCCTCTACCTTGTGTGATACTTCATCTGCTTCGCAGGTGTCGTCGAAAGGGCTGGTAGTTAGGGTTTTGTTGGTGTGATGTTGTAGCATTGAACCCTGGGTATACCCTTGTGCCAATAGTGCATGACCCTTTCCCAACACCCTTTACAGATGAGGTGCTAGAACAGGTTGTGCAGGGAATGAAGCATACTCGTTCACAAATGGATTTTCAGGATACCACCAAGTCACGATCGCTAAAGAGGAAAAAAAGAAAACCAGTTTCATAACAAAATGGGGATCCTTCGCATACAATGTGATGCCATTTGGCTTAAAGAACACCCCTGCAGTTTTCTAAAGGAATGTGATAGCAACTTTTAGAGAGTTCATTCACAAATTTATAGAAGTCTATATGGATGATTGGAAAATATATAGCATGCTCAAGGAACATGTAACATTGTTGCGGCTAATGTTTGACAGATGCAGAGAGTTGCAGATCTCATTGAATCTTAGAAAGTGTATCTTCTACGTACCAAATAGAAATTTGTTGGGCCATACAGTCTTCCAAGAAGGAGTATTGGTAGACCCAGCCAAAGTTGTGATCATTGTGAATATGCCTCCACCTACGAGTGTTAAACAATTGCACTCCACACTCGGACACACAGGCTACTATCATAGGTTCATTTGAATATATGCCAACATTACTGCACCTGTGGAAAACCTACTGAAAAAGGCTGAAACATTCCAATGGACTCCAGAATGTGATAAATCATTTGAGACACTCTAGGAGAAACTCATCACAACAGCGATCCTAATATTCCCAAATTGGGAGAATGAATTTAATGTCCATGTAGATGCCTTAGGAATTGCCTTGGGAGCTATCTTAACGTAACCGGGTGATGGAGATATGGATCACCCTATCTATTTTGTGAGTCATAAGTTGTCGTAAGAAGAAAGAAACTACACAACGACAGAAAGGTAGGGTTTGGCCATGATTTATGCTTTACAGAAAATTTAGACATTATTTGTTAGGATCTCATTTCAAATTCTTTACTGATCATTCTGCATTGAAATATCTAGTTAACAAACCTGTGTTTGAAGGGAGAATTTGTAGACGGTTGTTGTTATTTAAGGAATTTTCCTTTGAAGTTATCATCAAGCCAGGAAAATGCAACATAGGAACTGATCACCTGTCCAGGTTAGAGTCAGGGGAAAGTGGTGGAGCAGTAGATGATCAGCTTCCATATGCAGACTTGTTCAGGATTGAGGCCATACCGAAATACCTGGAGGACATAGAATTCTTCCTAAGTATAGGGGCCTGTCCAAAAACATATTCCGCAACCCAGAAACACCACATGGTTGTTAGAGAAGTGGATTACCAGTTGATCATCGAACAATTGTATAAACTAGGACTAGACAACATCCTCAGACGATGTGTCCTAGATCATGAAAGACAAGACATACTCTAGGAATTCCATAGTGGAGTTGCAGGAGGCCACGTAAGAGGAAAGACCACTGCACAAGAATTTATACAAGCAGGACTTTGGTGGGAAACACTCTTCAAGGATGAAAAAGTATACGCTAGATTGTGTGATGTTTGTCAACGAGTGGGTAAGTCGTCATGCCGAGACAAACTACCACTACAACCAGTTAGAGCTCTACAAGAATTTGAGAAATGGGCAGTTGACTTCATTAGATCAATCAACCCTATCGCCAAGCATTCAAAGGCTAGGTACATCATTACCGCAATTGAATACCTTACCCATTGGGAAGAAGCAACATTTGTACAGGAATGTTTGACAAATACTGCTTCCAGGTTCATTTTTGAGAATATCATTACTCAGTTTGGATGTCCCAGGATCCTAAGCAGCGATCAGGGAGCTCATTTCATTAACATCACTATAAAAACACTTACAACAAAATTTATGATTCAACATCACAAGAGAATTCCATACCACCCATAGGCCAATGGCACAATCAAATCCTTCAAAACAATTCTGGAAACAGGGTTAACAAAGGTCTGTTGCGCAAAACGAGAGGATTGGGATGACAAAGTTCCAGCTGTACTATGGGATTACAGGACAACCACAAAGAAACTCCAGTGGTACACACCATTCTAGTTAGTTTATGGTAGAGAAGCAGTGGTGCCTGCAGAATTCATCACTCCAAGTCTATATATTGCACAAGTCACATGTATGACATAGGAGGAATCAATGGCGTAGAGACTTATGGAGTTACAAGAACTCGAGGAGACCAGATTTCTAGCAGACTTCCATCAGTTGGTTGAAAAAGAAAGAAAAAAATCTTGGCATGACAGGCACATTAAGACCAAGGTATATACACAAGGCGACAAGGTGCTACTCTACGATATTAGGTACCAGAAGCATCCTGGCAAGCTGCACATGCAATGGTTAGGACCATTCATAATTGTAGAGATCTGACCCTCAAGAGCAGTTAAAATTGTGCAACTGGATGGTATGTTGCGACCAAGATGGGTGAATGGCACTCGCTTGAAGCCCTACCTGTCTCAAAACTAAGAAAGAGGGACTGTCGGTCTAGTATGAAGGATCTTGTACATTAATTAGATTTGATTTTTCTAATATTTTTTTAAATTCAGTTAATAAAGTTGATGTGCACAGTGTTGCGCCATGACACATAGTTCATTTTCTATTTAAGTGTTGTTTGATACAGAACGAATGACTCAACAGTGCAACACCTGAAGCATAAGAGAATCCATTAATGACAATCATTAATATGACGGGGAAAACCTTTGTGGTTGGAGGGAGGATGAATCTGAATATGATCTAAATCCATGTGCCACATGAACCTAGTCTAGTCACAACCTTTATTTCCATTTCGGTACCATGTTTGAGGTCAGTTAAGCCATAAAGCCGCGTTATGCAAAGATACACTCAAATTTCGCGTCAGGATACCCACCCGTAAAATAGAACGGTCTAAAATCGGCTACGTCCCTATTCCATTCATGCAAATAAGTAAATGCCATAATCACCCAATAGGATTTACCCTATTAAACCGTCCCATTGGACAACTCAAATCCAGTTGCATCCATATGATCATGATCACCAACAATTATTGCTAAACTTACCCGTTAATCCAAGTATAAGGCCTTGAGAACTCGCCCGAGAATGTATCGTTTCCCAAAGAACATAGCCATTTCCGAATTTAGTAGAGCAAAACAACTTGTACCATTGTGAAATCCACAGTCGTAACCCCAGTTCTTAGCTGTCGCAGAAATGTGAATATTGAGAGCCAAAACAAGCTAAAGTGTCATGTCTAAAGACGCAGTAGCAGACGAGCCCTATGACCCATGAGTCGAGATCGTAGGCGATCTCAAAGGGAAGGTTGAGCTTTTTAAGCTCCTCGATCTTGACCTCCCATATTCAGTCTTGTTTCCTCAGATGAACATAGATGTCTTTTGGGATATGGCTCTAGACGGATTAGGAGGCATGCAATTTGTGCCAAAATCAGACTTCATCAACTTATTCAATTTGACCATCATGAACCTGAGAGACCTACCAGTCTTTGGTACCACTGGTGAGGTTGCACGGTGCATGAAATTTCTAATAAGTAGGGTACATGACAGAAGTCTATGGTTGGATAAGAGGTATCCAATCCATGCCGAAGACATCTAGCAGCTCACTAGACTATCCTCCCAAGGAGAGGAAGTGTCGAAAGGATTCCAGGGTCCTGGTAAGCACGACAAAAAGAAAGGAGAGCTTAGCCTATATGAGAAATTCAACACAAAGAGGGGGGATGCACAAAATTAATCGAACCCATCCTACCCGAGACAGTCTAGACTGGTTGTTACATCATAGACAACAAGGTTATGAGATCATACTAGAAAGGTGAATGCACTCTAGATGCATTATCAATAGCTGACTTTTGCACCAATGGAGTTATGTTCAATTGGTGTAGTTACCTGGTCGAGGAACTCCTAGTAGCATGCGAGGAAGTGCAGGAGAAGGGAGGAACCTTCACTTATGAATATATGTTGATGGAATTCACTATGTTTAAATGGAAGCCACCTATGGGAATATAGCCAACGATACCAGACAAAGGGTGCATGGCGAAGATGTTTGAGCCATGGCAGTCTAGGCCAGATTCAGAGAATACAACCTTCAACGCTGCAACATTTTCTAAGTGGTACAATGGGTTGATAGATGCAACACAGAGGTTTTGTATCCCATAGGAGCTCCTCAACTGCAATACGAGAAATATTTCCTTCCACATGAACCAACACCATACATTTGTCTGGCCGAGACATGTAAGCAGGGAAGATTTCCACACAAGGATGTTGTCATTCTATCTGGATGAGAAGGCCTTTGACAGGGAAGTCATGTCATGTCTAGGAGTCAAATGTAATCAACATAAGTTGGGAATGCATTATATCCTACCTGTGGAGCTGCTGAAGAAAAAAGACAAAGATGAAGGATCTAGACCAAGCTCAGGTCTAGAGCCATAGAAGACAGATTCTCCAACAAAATCAAACTCTAAGGAGGAAGAAGAGATGTAGTAGTTGGAGTGGAAGAAAAGACTGGCCCTCTGGCCACTACAAGTTGATGTAGTGTTGTTAGGTGAGGATGTTAGCCAGATCCTGGGTGCTGTGTTCGATACTGAAACATTGGTGAAGAGGCCCAAAACCGGGGTCTCACCGAACAAACCTCTGAACCCACAACCCCTTGCATCATATGCTCCCCACACCCGCTTAGTGGCCAAAGCCAACACTATCATCCACATTCATGATGACCATGAGCCTGAAACATTCCCATCCACATTCATCACTGAGCACCATCCATCACCACCACCCCTATCGACAAAACCCCGTTACCACCAACCCACCACAAACCACAAACCCAGAGTCGATGCATCTCAATCAGCCAGAGCAAGTGGAGCGATGACTCTCAGAAATAACCAAAGAGTCACTTAAGCTAGGATCATAAATCTCTAGTCCAAACCCCAAAGCACTAGAGCAAAGCATGAAGTTGAATGGTCTGAATCCATACATCCAGGAACAACAACCTGAGCCTTTGGAGCAAGGAAAATATGCCCAAACTGAAGAGGAGTTGCATGTCGAAAGAAAACAATGAATCCCCTCACTGACCAAGGGGGAGGAGGTACAATAAACCACAATGCAGGAAGTAGAAGTAAAAAAAGAACAGGATCTACCAGAGCCTCAGAGAGAACCACCATCAACACCCAAGAATGGCGTGATATACGCGTGTGAACAAATTGAGCAGGTTCTCTAGGACCCTCAACAATTCACAGAATTGATGCAACTTTGCATAGCCAGAACAAAGGTTCTGACTCTTTTTCCTGAAGCACTAAGGGAGAAGATTGTGACAAGACCACCAATAGAGGAGGTGATAGAGACCCGATCGGACCATTCAATTACCAATGGACTTCCACTGTAGACACGAGAACCCAGATACACATCTCCTTCATTCGTTGATCTCATGCAGTGGCCAACAACGCAATTATTTGGACTGATCAAAGAATCAACTGATCGATTAGAGAAAAGGCTCCAGGAGGTTGAGAGATCTATTGAGGTTGTAAGGAAGGAAGAGTTTGTTACACAAACATGCAGGATGCAAGAAGTACATGAAAAAATCCAAGATCAACACAAACTAGAAAGAGTGAAGGAAATACTTGTTGAAGCCTGGCCGGAGATTCAAAAGCTTTCACCCAAACTACTTGAAGTCAGTGATGCATGCCAGTCGAAACACCATATTGAGTTTCTACAAGGAGCATGGACACAAATACCCACTCAAGATGAGAAGCTGAAAGCACAGTTACAACAGGCCTAGCAAGAGGTAGAGTAGCAGCCCTAGAAGTTGCAAGAGAAGATGCAGAAGATAGTACTGCAAGGCAACAATTCCCGAGTAGCACTACACAAGCACACAGTCGAATGCAAACTGATTTTTACGGAATTCAAGGACTGGATGGGCATCATTTCTCAACACAATCAAGTCTTGGAAGAGGTGAACACAAAGCTCCAGGTGCTAAACGAAGAATTTTTGGCCACAATGGATCCTATGGAGCAACAACAGAAGTTCGACCAAATTCAACAGGCGGACAATGAGTTGAACGCCCTCTTTGAGGAACAGTCCATAGCAAATAAAGAGTTGTGTGACTTCCGACCTGTTATTCAGGAAGTATACATGCAAATGCATAAAGTGGATGCAATAGTAGATTCTCAGTGTAACTTGTTGGTCGCTTCCAATTCAAAGGCGGATAGCAAGGAGACAACCCAACAATTTGTTGCAGAGGCATCACTCCTCACCAGGAAATGGCAGGATAAAGTGGGAAACTTTCAAGGAGTGAAACATCGAGCCTTAGAGTTGGTACCAGATTTGGGCCCTTCATTTGAAGAGGTAAAAGAAGAGAAAGCACAAACAAAAGATCCCAAGGAAGAGGAAAAGGAGGACAAAGGAAAACAACAGATGCTCCTGGAAGATGTGAAAGAACCAAGCACTTGACTCGAGGGCGAGTCAAGGATTGTGGTCGGAGCATGTTGGGCCCTTTGTTTTTGGATAACGAATTGTGCAAGTTTTGACTAAGAACGAGTTGCGAAAGCTTCAACAGAGGCTAGACAATAGAACAAGAAAGAGCAATAGAAAGCAGTTGTGAAATTTAGCGCAACGCCATCTAAGCAACAAACAGTTGCAATATAACAAGGAATCACACAAGCCAAAATAGAAGACACAACCCAACTATATATAGGGCTGAACATAAGTGTAAAACGGTTGTTTCTAGTGTTTTTGAGGTTACTGATGTTACTAACATTGATATTGTTGTTTTTGGTCATCACCATTGTTGGTGTGGTTGGTCAGTTGAATCTTGAGTTTGTAGTGAATTTGATCTATTAGTTTGAGAATTGGAGCTCTGTGACATGAGTCCAGAGTCAAGAGTCTATACAACACACTACTGTGTAATTCTGAGTCTATAATCACAAAAATATTCTAAAGATAATATGAAGAAAGACCTAAATTTTCAAATAGATGTGTCTCTGTGTGTTTACTTATGCATTACAACATTTCTTTATGGCATATACGTTCTATTTGATGGTTCTACATTTAAATGCTTGTTCACAATGTAAGGAGGTTCGACTCTTGCACATGTATGTTTCAGATCTATTCAGGTCTCTTACACAAGATCGGGAATGAGTCATGAAGGCTCTATGGATCCTCTTAAGTCTTTTCCCTGCCCTTCCTTATCTATCTATCTCAGCAGCACTTCAGGTGAGAATTCTTCTCTTCAGAGGAGATGAAAATGCCAGTGCTCTAGACTACACAGTACCTTTTGTTGGTAACCTGAGAAGGATCCTAGTCTGATCAAACTCATGAAAACAAGGAGGAAACTAATAAGTACAACTAATATTAGTAGAGCCTCACAGAGAGGAGCCCAGAGTTGATGTTATCACTAGAGGAGGTGTTGTTATAGGAGAAGACAGAGTGAACCCCAGAAAGACTACAAAAGAATCAGGAGTCAGAAGATTTGCAGAGAAGACACAAGTGTTTGATCCAAGGAAGGAAAAGAAGATATTTGAGGAAGCAAGAAAATAATTTGGAAGAGATCAGGATTCTTCATCAAAGACTCAACCAAAAGTAAGAGTATGTGGAATGCCTTTGGCATTTGATTAGTCTACCTCACCCAGAGAAGGAAAATAGGTAAGCAAGCTTATGGAATTCTTATGCACTTGCATGAATTTGATTAAGGATGAAAGAGTTGTACAAGATCTACAAAATTTTATCAGACAGTACGAGATAGGAAGGATAGAACCCCTACTAAATAAATCAGTACATCAAGCATCTAGAAAGAGAAGGAAAAATAAGGAACTACACCTTAATGCTCAGATTGGAGATTATGATATAGATTATGTGGTCCTTGACTTAGGGTCAGAAGTCAATGTTATGACGAAGCAGACCTAGGCACTGATGGGAAAACCTAGGCTGATTTATTCCTCTATCAGGCTTAGGATGGCTAATCAACAAGTAGTAAGCCCCTTTTAAAGACTGGAGCATGTCCCTATGGACATCGACGGGGTAAGAACGTTTGTAGACTTCGAAGTGATTGAAATAGTTGATGATAGTTGTCCTTTTCCTGTGCTGTTAGGAATTGATTGGGCTTTCAATAATTCTATTGTTGTTGAATTAAATAAAAGAAGAATGACATTTGAAGGTGATGGCCTTAGGTTCATTACACCTCTAGATATTGATGAAGGTCGCAAATACACAGAACCCATTAGAGAAGAAGATCGTGCTTATGAGCTAGATTATATATATAAATTGAGAACAAGACAACATGATTATATTAATCCTATAGTAGGTGGGAATTTTAGCTGGTGAAGTGTCAGGGCATTCTCATTAGATTCAGAAGAAGCACTAAAAAACTAGCATAACAAAATGTATGAAGTTTCTACGCAGAGATGTGCTAGACTGACCAAGGAAGTTCACTGAATTGGAACAAAGGTAAGAAATATACCCACCTTTGACAGTTTAAATAATTTAGAAACTTTCTTATTGGAATTTGAAGAAGTTTTACCAATACAACAGAGGTTGTTGGTACTAGATGAGGCCTTGAAATCAAATCCAACGAGATGGTGGAGAACACACAAAAGGAACATTGCGAGCTGGGTGCAATGTCGCACTTTGATGACAGTATGCTTTTCAGACCAAGTAGAAGGGTGCAAGTTAGATACACAGGTCAAATTTTTCTGAAGGACCATGTGGGAAGTTGTGAGGAGGCCTGGAGTTGCATTCCTCAAGAGTAGTGGGTGCATAAATTCATTAACACTTTGGACACAACCCCTATCAATTGGTTACTTCAAGCAGAACTATGTCTCACCACTGCAAATTGGCATGGTATGACTTAGAATTTTGTAGCTACATTTTTATTTGAAAGTCGGTACCCTACAATAGATCAAGATTTAGAAGTTGTGAGACATAAAGTCTTTGAGGAGGAAACTAACCTCCCTTTTGATAAAGAAGAGGATGAATGGACTGCACCTCTTCAGAAATTGCAAGGTTGTTACAATATCAATGCTGATGAAAACGATGATCCTAGGAATGTGAACATCGTAGAAACAGAAGGACATAAAGACATAGAAGGACTAGGTGTCGAACTACCTTTTATTGGATAGCCAATCAAAATCAAGAAAGTTAACATTGGAACAGAGAAAACACCTAAGCTTGCAAATGTTGGAGATTATTGGGATCATGCCATTATTGACAAGATCAACGAATTACTAAATGAATAACAGGACTTGTTTCCAACCAATTTACCTGATATGAAGGGCATTAAAGGGCCCATGGGAGAAATTAAGATCCCCTTGAAACCATATGCAAGGCCATTAAGCAGAGACCCTACAGATTGAATCCCAAATATAAGCAGAAAGTCAAGATTGAATTAGACAGAATGTTGGAAGCATTAATCATAGAACCTGTTGAAGAGTCAGAGTGGATTATTCCTATGGTGGTTCAAGATAAGAAGACATGAGAGATCATAATTTGTATATACTTGAGGAAAGTAAATGATTCATGTCTACATGATCCATTCCCTACACCATTTACTGACGAAGTGTTAGATAATGTGGGAGGACAGGAGGTTTACTCCTTCACAGATGGATTTTTAGGTTATCACCAGATCAGGATTGCCAAGAAAGATCGCCATAAGACCACATTTGCAACATAATGGGGATCCTACCAATACACAATGATGCCTTTTGGACTGAAGAATGCACTGACCATATTTTCAAGGGTGGTGGTCGAAGTATTCAAGAATTTTTTACATAAATTTATGGAAGCATATTTTGATGATTGGAATGTTTTTAGCTTATTGCAAAATCATATTGAATGTTTAAGACTAATGCTGGATAAGTGCAAGCAATGTGAGATTTCACTGAACCTGAAGAAATGCATCTTCTTTTCACCCTTTGGAGTGCTACTAGACCATATTCTATGTAAGCAGGGGTTGTTGCTAGACCCATCCAAGATTGCCATTATTGTTGATATACCCCCTCCTACTTCAGTAAGATAGTTGCGCACTGCACTGGGACATACTGGATATTACAAGAAGTTCATTAAGGGCTATGCATAGATTACAACACCCATGGAAAAGCTATTAAAGAAAGATTGTTCATTTCAATGGATAGAATAATGCTAGCAGAGCTTCGACACACTGAAACAGAAAATGGTTACTGCGCCTATTCTGATTTTCCCAGATTGGAGCAAGGAATTCTATGTGCATGTATATGCATCCTCTATTGCACTGGGAGAAGTATTAGCAAAATGAGGAGCTATATATATTGACCATTCGTTAGACTTTTCTAGCAAGAAGCTCTCAACAACTGAGATAAATTACACTACCACTAAAAGGGAAGGTTTAGCCATGGTGTATTGGCTACAGAAGTTTCGTCACTACTTTTTGGGAGGACACTTTAAGATGTTCACTGATCACTCTACGTTGAAATACCTAGTCAACAAGCCAATGTTGGGGGGAAGAATATGCAAATGGCTACTGTTATTCCAGGAATATGATTTTGAAATTGTGGTCAAGCCAGGGAGAATGAACAAGGGACCCGACCACTTATCTAGGTTGGAACATGGAGAGGAACCTACTAGCTTGGAGGATACAGTACTAGATGCACAATTGTTGGCCATCAGGAAGGTTGATGATCACTTCACTGAGATTGTTTAGTTCCTGTCAACAAGACTGACACCTCATGAATATACATTCATTCAGAAGAAACAACTGGTAGTTCATGTTGTAGATTTTTCACTTATAGATGGAACACTATATAAGATGGGACATGATGAGATCTTGAGGAGATGTGTTATGGAGGCAGAAAGACCATTGATTCTGGTAGAAGCACATGAAGGCATCACCAGAGGACACTATGCAGGAAAATAAACAATGAAAAAGTTTCTCCGAGCTGGCCTCTGGTGGCCTACCTTACACAAGGATGCTAAGGATTACTACAAAGCCTATGATGTATACCAGAGAGTTGGGAAACCTTCTAGAAGGGATGAGATGCCTTTAGAACCACAACTAACCTTACAGACATTTGAGAAATGGGGCATTGATTTTGTAGGACCTATAAACCCACTAGGGAAGCACACAAGAGAAAGATAAATCATTACTGTGATAGAGTATTTGACCAGATGGGAAGAAGTAATAGCAGTTAAGGATTGTAGTGTGACTATAGTTGCGGGATTCATATTTGATGATATCATAACCAGTTTTGGATGCCAAAATATCCTTATGAGTGATCAAGGTACACATTTTATTAATAAAACTATTGAATCCTTGACTCAAGAATTTGAAGTTCATCACCAGAAGAGCACTCCATACCATCCACAAGTGAATGCTACAGTCGAAGCCTTTTGTTATCACTGGAAGTTTCTCTTGGACTGCTTTCACGGGAAATCCCAACACATCTCGAAATGATAAGGGTTTAATTTGGATAATATGGGTTTTAAGAAACAATGAGAGTGGTAAAGTCAAAGAAAAGGCAAAGAGCCATTGGGCATGGAGTCTATGAGATATGACAATTTTGAATTAACCTCATATGGGTAGCAAATCAGGTCGAATAAAACCCAGATCAGTTCTGAGATTAAATAGATATGAATGAAGAAATCAAGAAGACACAATATGTAGTTGAGGCTGAAAAGCAACCTGCTTTTAGTCACTATAGGAAGAATTTGTAACATATTAGAAAACCTTTCCAAACATCACAGAGTGAAATAGATGCATATGTGGCAACTATCATAGTAAACTTTACTACAATCTGCTCAACACAAAATCTATCCATATAAGCCTTATATAAATAGAAGACATCTAATTGGAAGAAAATCGAAGAAGTATGATAAAACATAAAGAAAAATAC
>JASDQU010686730.1:44580-68362 GCA_032191745.1 Picea mariana
AACACATTAAAGTTTACCAAATGGATGTAAAGTCTGCATTTTTGAATGGTGATTTAGAGGAAGAAGTATATATGGAACAACCAGATGGTTTTTAGGTACAAGAAGCAGATGGTTTACAGGTTGAAACAGGCATTGATGGGCTGAAGCAAGCACCAAGGGATTGGTATTCCAGACTTGACAATTACTTGAGGCAACAAGGATTTAGGAAAGGTAACACTAATAGTAATCTATATATTAAAGAAGAAAATGATGGCCTGATCATTGTTGAGATATATGTAGATGATATCATTTTTGGTAGTGATGATAATAGGCTCAGTAAACAGTTTTCTAAAAGTATGCAGAAAGAGTTTGAGATGTCTATGCTAGGAAAAATGAACTTTTTCTTAGGCTTGCAAATTACTCAATCTGATAAAGGTATTTCTATTTCTCAAACCAAGTATATCAATGAAATGCTTAAGAAATTTCAGATGGAAGAGTCTAAACCAATTGGCACTCCCATGGTTACTGGCTGTAAATTAAGTAAGTTTGATGATACTAAAGATGTTGATCATACAGAATACAGATCTATGATTGGTAGTATTCTTTAAGCTACAGCTACAAGACCTGATATTATGCATGCAGTTTGTCAAGTTGGCACATTTCAGGCTTCACCAAAAACTTCTCATCTACTTGTAGTCAAAAAAATTTTCAGATATCTTAAGGGGATAACAGAGTATGGTTTGTGGTATCCTACAAGTAATCATCTTGATTTATATGCTTTCATTGATGTTGATTGGGTAGGTTGTGTTGATGATAATAAGAGTACTAGTGGAGCAGCATTTTTTCTTGGAGGATGTCTTGTAAGTTGATCAAGTAAAAAACAATCAACAATGTCTTTGTCTACTGTTGAAGAAAAATACATAGCAGCTGCAACTTGTTGTACTCAGATTCTATGGATAAAACATATGCTGGAAGATATACATATTCATTATGATGACCCTATACCTATCTTTTGTGATAATACCAGTGAAATTAGTATTTCTAAAAATTCTGTTATGCATTCAAAAACAAAGCACATTCCCATTAAATTTCATTTTCTAAGAGAGCAGGTTATGTCTAAAGTTATTAAAGTGGAATATGTTGTCACAAAGGACCAGATTGCAGATGTATTTAATAAACCTTTACCTAAAATGAAATTTGAAAGTCTCAGGGATTATTTGGGGGTTTACCCTCTGTAATTTCATTTCATTCTCAAAGATTGCAAGGGTTTCATTATAAAATTAGACTGCATAGGTTTATTGACTATTATTGATAGGGGGAGTTGCTACTGAAATAATACATCTTTGAAAGTGGTTTTATTTTCTTAGGGAGAGTATGGTTGATTCCTTTGCCATAAATGTCAAAAGCGGGAGAATAAATTTAAATTTTTCCATCAATGCCAAAGGGGGAGTTTGTTGGCAGGGATTACAGTTTGCACAGGACTTGATTTTGTCATTAATGTCAAACTTTAAAAATGATAAAGGGATAGGCGTGGATCAGTTTGCACAGGATCATTTTGCACCGGCATGCATTAGTTTTCACAGGCACAGTGGTTCCAAATTCAGAGATCAACATGCCTTTCAACATACTGAAACGTGAAACTATAAAGAACCCAGGAGTTTCTATTTCGGGATTCTGAGAGTTTCTATTTCGATATTTTTGCATGGTAAGAAAAAACTTCAACATCATGAAGTCACGAATGTCGAAATACCGAAAGGGAAACACGCCACATGATTCCAAGAGTTTCTATTTTGAGATTTTGGGAGTTTCTATTTCGATATTTTTGCATGGTAAGAAAAAACTTCAACATCACGAAGTCTCGAATGCTGAAATATCGAAACCACGACTTAATCTAAGTTGTTGATCAAAGGGAGATCGTGGACCATTGATATGACTCCATTTCGGCGTTTCAGATACCAGGAGTCGGAGATGTCAAGGACACTCACAACAAGAATGATGAAATCGTGAAATGTCAAAGAATTCATTTCAGAGTTTCGGATACCGAGAGATGGAGATGTCAAGGACACTCACAACAAGAATGATGAAATCGTGAAATGCGAAATCGTGAAATGTCAAAGACTCCATTTTGGAGTTTCAGATACCGGGAGTTGGAAGTGCTGAAACAATTCATCAACAGAAATGTTGAAATTGTGAAATGTGAAACGTTGAAATACCTTCAGATCATTTCAGATACTAGGAGTTAGAAGTGTCGAAACACTTCATCAACAGAAATGTCGAAATTTCCAAATGCGAAACGCCAAAAAATAGTTGTATGTTCATCGAACGGTGCTAGTTTAACATTTAAACTGATCATGTGGATATTGTTCATCTTGATGCCATGGCCAATAAAAATTACTATAAGGAAGTTATTCATTTGTTGTAAATGATTCTTTGAAGCCTAAGGGTTCAAATGTACACGCTGATGATACAGGAAGATATATAAAGTGATTGTTGCAAGAAAAAGAGTATGAGAGGATTATGGGAAATATATGGCTCTGTAAAATTTAAGGAAGAGAAAAGATAGAGGAGGGAAGACACATACACAGATTGAAAAATCTAAGTGGTCTGGTCAAGAATGAATTGTGCAGAGAGGATTTGAATGCTTACTATTTGACAGAGAAGATAAAGAGTTGGTTTGCAATTTCTTTGTGACAGAGAATGATTTCAGGGTGGTAGGGTGGAGCAAGGGGAGACTATAAAAGTCTCTTGTACAAGTTGGTGCTTGTGCATCTGGGAGTTGTAGCTTCCATTCAGTAGGTGATGAAGAAACAGAGGTAGCAGCCTCATCTGGGTTGTAACTTAGATAAAATGAGAATGTAAAGAGGAGTTGGAGCTTTCCTTTCATTCATAAGAAGAAGAGGTGTTTTCCCTTTTGGGTTTCCTCATGAAAAATCACTGTGTCACTATTTCATTTATGTGATTGTATATTTATTGGTTAAATGTATTACTGCAAGTTAAATGTTAAAGGCATGATTTATTGATTAATAAGTAATCTTCTTATAAAATGAAAGAAATTGTATACAACTGATTCACACACCCCCCCCTCTCAGTTGACTTATCCTGTACAACATGTAGGAAATAAGCTCGCTATCCGAGCATTTATTTTCCTTCAGTTTGCAGAAATAACAGTTAGTTTGTGTGAATAAAGGTAGGCCTTGAGAATTTTTGGAGAAGGGTTGACTGTTGACTCCATAGCCCAATAGACAAGGAGACTGGAAATACTAGGTTCTTGGAGCCTCGCAGGGAGGTCTCCATCCCAGTTGGAGCCAGATGTTAGAAATCAAAATGCACTGGTATTTTTGAGAGTCTTTTCATCACTCTCTACTTGATTTATTGTTTTCTTAAGTCTTTTGGCTAGTGTCCTTAACCTTCAGATTATTCATCAAGCTCTCGTTGATCACTTTTTCCCAAAAATCCTTTGGTTTTTCCCTCTTGACCTGTAATAAAAAAATACAAATAAATTGGTAAGCCCAAATCTATGCTTTGTGGATTTTCAAATATAAAAAATATACATTTGTTTTTTATATTTTTAAATCTCGTATTATCAAAAGAGGTGGTGTATGTTTAAGTGATCCTAATCTATCCTAAGTCACACTACATATCGAGCTAATCCATATGCCAAAGACCATATTAAACACATAAACCAACACACTCCCAATATGAGATGCCAAGTGCCAAATGATTGTATAGGTGTTGAAGAACTAAATGTAGACACAATATATATGATGGTGTTCCCAATTTCTCGCCCGTTCCACCGTTTTCATGCATGGATGTGCAGAGGGGAGTGCGCTATGAATTTCATAGTGCACTACCAAATTTCTTGGGCACTATGATTTCCACACTGCGCTACCAAATCTTTTGGGCACTACCAACTCTCATGGGCATTGTAAATTTCACATTTCTCTACCAAATCTCCCAGGCGCAACCAACTCTCATGGGTGCTATGTATTCCACAGTGCGCTACCAAATCTCCTGAGCAGTGTAATGACAGGTAGGCGCTACCAAAATTCGCTACAAAAATTTTGGCAGAGACTGAATCTTGCACAGAAGACATGAAGGCTTGACGCTACCTTTTCTACTTGCCTATTTTTGAGGTTGCACTACAGTTTCACATGAAATTTGGTGAAGGTGCTACAAAGTGTGCTACTCAGAGTGCTACCAAATGATGCTACCAACAAGATCCTGGGTTCAAGGAATTCGACTTATCATTCTTATTAGTGGATGACGATGTGGGAAATGGCTGAGATAATAGCTAGCAACATGATGACAACTTACAACCTCTACAGGACACTTGGCATGCAAGAGGATGCACATCAAGGGAGGAAGTGTCATTTAAGTATTGTTGGATATGTTGCCAGCATGTTTCCTTTTTTATAGAAGTTTGTTAAGAGCTTCTAGCACATGTGTTCAATCGATAATTGTTGTTGGAGGATCTGATGGGATGAAGGGCCAACTCGCACCTCTAGCTGTTTCCTTTCCTTTTTATTATTAATAGATGTTCCAATTAATGAGAGGGGGGGGGGAAGAGAAGTCTTTTTAGGTTGTAGTTTGAGAATCAGAGTGAAAGACCCGAGAGGTCTATTGTAAAATTCTTGAGAAATGACAATTAACTACAATGGCATGAAAGTTTGATTTTCAACTCAAAGACTTGTCTTAGTTTTTGTATGCAAAGATATCAGTTAACGAGTAATACTTTTAGATCAATTTGTCTTTTTCTTTATGTTTTATCATACTTCTTCGATTTTCTTCCAATTAGATGTCTTATGTTTATATAAGGCTTATATGGATAGATTTTGTGTTGAGGATATTTTCGTAAAGTTTACTATGATAGTTGCCACATATGCATCTATTTCACTCTGTGATGTTTGGAAAGGTTTTCTAAGCTGTTGCAAATTCTTCCTATAGTGACTGAAAGCAGGTTTCTTTTCAGCCTCAACTACATATTGTGTCTTCTTGATTTCTTCATTCATATCTATTTAATCTCGGAACTGATATGGGTTTTATTCGACCTGATTTGTTGCCCATACGAGGTTAATTCAAAATTGTTGTATCTCATAGACTCCATTCCCAATGGCTCTTTTCCTTTTCTTTGACTTTACCACTCTCGTTGTTTCTTAAAACCGATATTATCCAAATTAAACCCTTATCATTTCAAGATGTGTTGGGCTTTCCCTTGAAAGTGGTCGAAGAGAAACTTCCAGCGATAACAAAAGTCTTCGACTGTAGCATTCACTTGTGGATGGTATGGAGTGCTCTTCTGGTGATGAACTTCAAATTCTTGAGTCAAGGATTCAATAGTTTTATTAATAAAATGTGTACCTTGATCACTCATAAGGATATTTGGGCATCCAAAACTGGTTATGATATCATCAAATATGAATCGCGTAAGTATAGTCACACTACAGTCCTTAACTGCTATTGCTTCTGCCCATCTGGTCAAATACTCTATCACAGTAATTATTTATCTTGCTCTTGTTTGCTTCCCTAGTGGTTTTATAGGTCCCACGAAATCAATTCCCCATTTCTCAAATGTCTGTAAGGTTAGTTGTGGTTCTAAAGGAATATCATCCCTTCTGGAAGGTTTCCCAACTCTTTGGTATACATCATAGGCTTTGTAGTAATCCTTAACATCCTTGTGTAAGGTAGGCCACCAGAGGCCAGCTCGGAGAAACTTTTTCATTATTTATTTTCCTGCATAGTATCCTCTGACGATGCCTTCATGTGCTTCTACCAGAATCAGTGGTCTTTCTGCCTCCATAACACATCTCCTCAAGATCTTGTCAGGTCCCATCTTATATAGTTGTCCATCTATAAGTGAAAAATATACAACATGAACTACCAGTTGTTTCTTCTGAATGACTATATATTCATGAGGTGTCAATCCTATTAATAGGAACTAAACAATCTCAGTGAAGTGATCATCAACCTTCCTGATGGCCAACAATTTTGCAACTGGTAGTGTATCCTCCAAGCTAGTAGGTTCCTCTCCATGTTCCAACCTAGATAAGTGGTCAGGTCCCTTGTTCATTCTCCCTGGCTTGACCATAATTTCAAAATCATATTCTTGGAATAACAATAGCCATATGCATATTCATCCCCCCAACACTGGCTTGTTGACTAGGTATTTCAATGTAGAGTGATCAGTGAACATCTTAAAGTTTCCTCCCAATAAGTAGTGATGAAACTTCTGCAGCCAATACACCATGGCTAAACCTTCCCTTTTAGTGGTAGTGTAATTTATCTCAACTGTTGAGAGCTTCCTGCTAGAAAAGGATAACGAATGTTCAATATATCTAGCTCCTCATTGTGCTAATACTTCTCTCAATGCAATAGAGGATGCATATACGTGTACATAGAATTCCTTGCTCCAATCTGGGAAAACCATGATAGGCACAGTAACCATTTTTTGTTTCATTGTGTCGAAGCTCTGCTAGCATTATTCTATCCATTGAAATGAACAATCTTTCTTTAATAGCTTCTCCATGGGTGTTGTAATCTATGCATAGCCCTTAATGAACTTTTTGTAGTATCCAGTATGTCCCAGTGCAGTGCGCAACTATCTTACTGAAGGAGGAGGGGGTATATCAACAATAATGGAAATCTTGGATGGGTCTACCAACAACCCCTGCTTACACATAATATGGTCCAGCAGCACTCCAAAGGGTGAAAAGAAGATGCATTTATTTAGGTTTAGGAAAATCTAACATTGCTTGCACTTATCCAACATTAGTCTTAAACATTCAATATGATTTTGCAATAAGATAAAAAAAGTCCAATCATCAAAATATGCTTCCATAAATTTATGTAAAAAATCCTTGAATACTTCGACCACCACCCTTGAAAATATGGTTAGTGCATTCTTCAGTCCAAAAGGCATCAGTGTGTATTGGTAGGATCCCCATTCTATTGCAAATGTGGTCTTATGATGATCTTTCTTGGCAATCTTGATCTAGTGATAATCTAAAAATCCATCTGTGAAGGAGTAAACCTCCTGTCCTCCCACATTATCTAACACTTCTTCAGTAAATGGTGTAGGGAATGGATCATGTAGACATGCATCATTCAGTTTCCTCAAGTATATACAAATTTTGATCTCTCCTATCTTCTTATCTTGAACCACCATAGGAATAATCCACTCTGACTCTTCAACAGGTTCTATGATTACTGCTTCCAATATTCTGTCTAATTCAATCTTGACTTTCTGCTTATATTTGGGATTCAATCTGTAAGGTATCTGCTTAATGGCCTTGCATCTGGTTTCAAGGGGATATTAATTTCTCCCATGGGCCCTTTAATGCCCTTCATATCAGTGAAATCGGTTGGAAACAAGTCCTGTTATTCATTTAGTAATTCGTTGATCTTGTCAATAGTGGCATGATCTCAATAATCTCCAACATTTGCAAGCTTAGGTGTTTTCTCTGTTCCAATGTTAACTTTCTTGATTTTGATTGGCTATTCAATAAAAGGTAGTTCGATGCCTGGTCCTTCTATGTCTCTATGTCCTTCTGTTTCTACGATGTTCACATTCCTAGGATCATCATCTTCATCGGCATTGATATTGTAACAACCTTGCAATTTCTAAAGAGGTGTAGTCCATTCATCCTCTTCTTTCTCAAAAGGGAGGTTAGGTGTCTCCTCAAAGACTTTATGTCTCACAAATTGTAAATATTGATCTACTGTAGGGTACTGACTTTCAAATAAAAATGTAGCTACAAAATTCTGAGTCATACCATGCCAATTTGCAGTGGTGAGACATAATTTTGCTTGAAGTAACCAATTGATAGGGGTTGTGTCCAAAGTGTTAATGAATTTATGCACCCACTACTATTGAGGAATGCAACTCTAGGCCTCCTCACAACTTTCCACATGGTCCTTTAGACAAATTTGACCTGTGTATCTAACTTCGTACCCTTCTACTTGGTCTAAAAAGCATACTATCATCAAAGTGCAACATTGCACCCAGTTCGCAATGTTCCTTTTGTGTGTTCTCCACCATCTCGTTGGATTTGCTTTCAAGGCCTCATCTAGTACCAACAACCTATGTTGTACTGGTAAAACTTCTTCAAATTCCAATAAGAAAGTTTCTAAATGATTTAAACCATCAAAGGTGGGTATATTTCTTACCTTTGTTCCAATCTAGTGAACTTCCCTGGTCAGTCTAGCACATCTCCACGCAGAAACTTCATACATTTTGTTCTGCTAGTTTTTTAGTGTGTCTTCTAAATCTAATGAGCATTCCCTGACACTTCGCCAGCTTAAATTCCCACCTACTATAGGATTAATATAATCATGTTGTCTTGTTGTCAATTTATATATATAATCTAGCTCATACGCGTGATCTTCTTCTCTAATGGGTTCTGTGTATTTGCGACCTTCATCAAGATCCAGAGGTGTAATGACCCTAAGGCCATCACCTTCAAATGTCATTCTTCTTTTATTTAAGTCAACAACAATAGAATTATTGAAAACCCAATCAATTCCTAACAGTGCAGGATAAGGACAACTATCATCAACTATTTCAATTACTTCGAAGTCTACAAATGTTCTTACCCTGTCGATGTCCACAGGGACATGCTCTAGCCTTTCAAAGGGGCTTACTGCTTGTTGATTAACCATCCTGAGCCTGATAGGGGAATAAATCATCCTAGGTTTTCCCATCAGTGCCCAGGTCTACTTCGTCATAACATTGGCTTCTAATCCTAAGTCAAGGACCACATAATCTATATCATAATCTCCAATATGAGCATTAAGGTGTAGTTCCTTATTTGTCCTTCTCTTTCTAGATGCTTGATGTACTGATTTATTTAGTAGGGGGTCTATCCTTCCTATCTCGTACTGTCCGATAAAATTTTGTAGATATTGTACAACTCTTTCATCCTTAATCAAATTCATGCAAGTGCATAAGAATTCCATAAGCTTGCTTACCTATTTTCCTTCTCTGGGTGAGGCAGACTAATCAAATGCCAAAGGAATTCCACATTCTCTTACTTCTGGTTGAGTCTTTGATGAAGAATCCTAATCTCTTCCAAATTATTTTCTTGCCTCCTCAAATATCTTCTTTTCCTTCCTTGGATCAAACACTTGTGTCTTCTCTGTAGATCTTCTGACTCCTGATTCTTCTGTAGTATTTATGGGGTTCACTCTGTCTTCTCCTATAACAACACCTCCTCTAGTGATAACATCAACTCTGGGATCCTCTCTGTGAGGCTTTACTAAGATTAGTTGTACTTATTGGTTTCCTCCTTGTTGGCATGAGTTTGATCAGACTAGGGTCCTTCTCAGGTTACCAACAAAAGGTACTGTGTAGTCTAGAGCGCTGGAATTTTCATCTCCTCCGAAGAGAAGAATTATCACCTGAAGTGATGCTAAGATAGATAGATAGGGAAGGGTAGGGAAATGACTTAAGAGGATCCATAGAGCCTTCATGACTCATTCCCGATCTTTCGTAAGAGACATGAACAGATCTAAAACATACATGTGCAAGAGTCGAACCTCCTTACATTGTGAACAAGCATTTAAACATAGAGCCATAAAATAGAACATATATGTCATAAAGAAATACTGTAATGCATAAGTAAACACACAAAGACACATCTATTTGAAAATTTAGGTCCTTCTTCATATTATCTTTAGAATATTTTTGTGATTATAGACTCAGAATTACACAGTAGTGTGTTGTATAGACTCTTGACTTTGGACTCATGTCACAGAGCTCCAATTCTCAAACTAATAGATCAAATTCACTACAGACTCAAGATTCAACTGACCAACCACACCAACAATGGTGATGACCAACAACAACAATATCAATGTTAGTAACATCAGTAACCTCAAAAACATTAGAAACAACCGTTTTACACTTATGTTCATCCCTATATATAGTTGGGTTGTGTCTTCTATTTTGTCTTGTGTGATTCCTTGTTCTATTGCAACCGTTTGTTGCTTAGATGGCGTTGCGCTAAATTTCAGAGCTGCTTTCTGTTGCTCTTTCTCGTTCGGTTGTCCAGCCTTTGTTGAAGCTTTCGCAACTCATTCTTAGTCAAAACTTGCACAATTCCTTATCCAAAAACAAAGGGCCCAACAGGCTCCGACCATAATCCTTGACTCGCCCTCAAGTCAAGTGCTTGGTTCTTTCACATCTTTCAGGAGCATCTGTTGTTTTCCTTTGTCCTCCTTTTCCTCTTCCTTGGGATCTTTTGTTTGTGCTTTCTCTTCTTTTACCTCTTCAAATGAAGGGCCCAACTCTGGTACCAACTCTAAGGCTTGATGCTTCACTAATTGAAAGTTTCCCACTTTATCCTACCATTTCCTGGTGAGGAGTGATGCCTCTGCAACAAATTGCTGGGTTGTCTCCTTGCTATCCGCCTTTGAATTGGAAGCGATCAACAAGTTACACTCAGAATCTACTATTTCATCGAATTGATGCATTTTCATGTATACTTCCTCAATAATAGGTCAGAAGTCACACAACTCTTTCTTTGCTATGGACTGTTCCTCAAAGAGGGCGTTCAACTCATTGTTCGCTTGTTGAATTTGGTTGAACTTTTGTTGTTGCTCCATTGTGGCCACAACTTCTTCGTTTAGCACCTGGATCTTTGTGTGCACCTCTTCTAAGACTTGATTGTGTCGAGAAATGATGCCCATCCAGTCCCTGACTTCCATGAAAATCAGTTTTCATTTGACTGTGTGCTTGTGTAGTGCTACTTGGGAATTGTTACCTTGCAGTACTATCTTCTGCATCTACTCTTGCGGCTTCTAGGGATGCTACTCTGCCTCTTGCTAGGCATGTTGTAACTATGCTTTCAGCTTCTCATATTGAGTGGGGATTTTTTTTCATGCTCCTTGTAGCAACTCAATCTGGCATTTCAACTCGCATGCATCACTGACTTCAAGTAGTTTGGGTGAAACCTTTCGAATCTCCGACCAGGCTTCAACAAGTCTTTCCTACACTCTTTATAGTTTGTGTTGATCTTGGATTTTTTCATGCGCTTCCTGCATCTTGCATGTTTGTGCAATGAAGTCTTCCTTCCTTACAACCTCGATAGATCTCTCAGCCTCCTGGAGCCTTCTCTCTAATTGATCAGTTGATTCTATGATCAGTCCAAATAATTGCGTCGTTGGCCACTGCATGAGATCAACGAATGAAGGAGATGTGTATTTGGGTGCTCGTGTCTGTAGTGGAATTCCATTGGTCATTGAATGGTCCGAGCGGGTCTCTATCACCTCCTCTATTGGTTGTTCTGTCGCAATCTTTGACCTTAGCGCTTCGGGAAAAAGAGTCATAACCTTTTTTCTGGCTATGCAAAGTTGCATCAGTTCTGTGAATTGTTGAGGGTCCTGGAGAACCCGCTCAATTTGTTCACGCACGGATGTCACGCCATGCTTGGGTGTTGATGGTGGTTCTCTCTGAGGCTTTGGTAGATCCTGTTCTTTTTTTACTTCTACTTCCTGCATTGTGGTTTCTTGTACCTCCTCACCCTTGGTCAGTGAGGGGATTCATTGTTTTCTTTCAGTGTGCAACTCCTCTTCCATTTGGGCATATTTCCCTTGCTCCAAAGGCTCAGGTTGTTCTTCCTGGATGTCTGGATTCAGACCATTCAGCTTCATGATTTTCTCTAGTGCTTTGGGGTCTGGACTAGAGACTTATGATCCTGGCTTAAGTGACTCTTTGGTTATTTCTGGGAGTCATCGCTCCACTTTATTTGGATGATCGAGATGCATCGGCTCTGGGGTTGTGGTTTGGGGTGGGTTGGTGGTGACGGGGTTTGGCGATAGGGGTGGTGGTGATGGATGGTGCTCAGTGATGAATGTGGATGGGAATGTTTCAGGCTTAGGGTCATCATGAATGTGGATGATAGTGTTGGCTTTGGCCACTAAGCAAGTGTGGGGAGTGTCTGATGCAAGGGGTTGTGGGTTCAGATGTTTGTTCGGTGAGACCCCGGTTCTAGGCCTCTTCACCAATGGTTCAGTATCAAACACAACACCCAGGATCTGGCTAACATCCTCACCTAACAAAACTGCATCGACTGGTAGTGGCCGGAGGGCTGGTCTTTTCTTCCACTCCAGCTGTTGCATCTCTTCTTCCTCCTTAGAGTTTGATTGTGTTGGAGAATCTGGATTCTATGGCTGTAGACCTGAGCTTGGTCTAGATCCTTCATCTTTGTCTTTTTTCTTCAGCAGCTCCACAGGTAGGATATAATGCATTCCCAAATTATACTGATTACATTTGACTCCTGGCCATGACATGACTTCCCCGTCAAAGGCCTCCTCATCCAGATAGAACGACAACATCCTTGTGTGGAAATATTCCCTGCTTACATGTCTCGGCCAGACAAATGTATGGTTTTGGTTCATGCAGAAGGAAATATTTCTCATATTGCAATTGAGGAGCTCCTATGGGATATAAAACCTTTGTGTTGCATCTATCAACCCATTGTACCACTTAGAAAATGTTGCAGCATTGAAGGTTGTATTCTCTGAATCTGGCTTGAACTGCCATGGCTCGAACATCTTCGCCATGCGCCCTTTGTCTGGTATCATCGATTGTCTTCCCACAGGTGGCTTCCATTTAAACATAGTGAATTCCATCAACATATATTCATAAGTTAAGGTTCCTCCCTTCTCCTGCACTTCCTCGCATGCTACTAGGAGTTTCTCGACCAGGTAACTACACCAATTGAACATAACTCCATTGGTGCAAAAGTCAGATACTGATAATGCATCTAGAGTGCATTCACCTTTCTAGTATGATCTCATAACCTTGTTGTCTATGATGTAATAGCCAATATGGACTGTCTCGGGTAGGATGGGTTCGATTAATGTTGTGCATCCCCCTAGTCCTAGTTTATGCAACTAGATTTGAGTTGTCCGATGGGACGGTTTAACAGGGTAAATCCTATTCGGTGATTCTGGCACATGGTTCATGTGGCACATGGATTTAGATCGTATTCAGATTCATCCTTCCTCCAACCACAAAGGTTTTCCCTGTCGTATTAATGATTGTCATTAATGGATTCTCTTATGCTTCATATGTTGCACTGTTGAGTCATTCATTATGTATCAAACAACACTTAAACATAAAATGAACTATGTGTCATGGCGCAACATTGTGCACATCGACTTTATTAACTGAATTTAAAAAAATATCAGAAAACTCAAATCTAATTAATGTACAAGATCCTTTGGACTAGAGCAATAGTCCCTCTTTCTTAGTTTTGAGACAGGTAGGGCTTTAGGCGAGTGCCATTCACCCATCCTGGTCACAACACACCATCCAGTTGCACAAGTTTAACTGCTCCTGAGGGTCGGATCTCTGCAATTATGAATGGTCCTAACCAATGCATGTGCAACTTGCCAGGATGCTTCTGGTACCTACTATCGTAGAGTAGCACCTTGTCGCCTTGCATATATACCTTGGTATTAATGTGCCTGTCATGCCAATTGTTTTTTCTTTCTTTTTCAACCGACTGATGGAAGTCTGCTAGAAATCTGGTCTCCTCTAGTTCTTGTAACTCCATAAGTCTCTACACCACTGATTCCTCCTATTTCATACGTGTGACTTGTGCAATATATAGACTTGGAGTGATGAAATCTGTAGGCACCACTGCTTCTCTACCATAAACTAACTATAATGGTGTGTACCTGTGGAGTTTCTTTGCGGTTTTCCTGTAATCCCATAGTACAGCTGGAACTTTGTCATCCCAGTCCTCTCGTTTTGTGCAATAGACCTTTGTTAACCCCGTTTCCAGAATTGTTTTGAAGGATTCGACTGTGCCATTGGCCTGTGGGTGGTATGGAATGCTCTTGTGATGTTGAATCATAAATTCTGTTGTAAGTGTTTTTATAGTGTTGCTAATGAAATGAGCTCCACGATCACTTCTTAGGATCCTGGGACATCCAAACTGAGTAATGATATTCTTGAAAATGAACCTAGCAGCAGTATTTGTCAAACAGTCCTGTACAAATGTTGCTTCTTCCCAACGGGTAAGGTAGTCAGTTGCGGTAATAATGTACCTAGCCTTTGAATGCTTGGTGATAGGGTTGATTGGTCCAATGAAGTCAACTGCCCATTTCTCAAATTCTTGTAGAGCTCTAACTGGTTGTAGTGGTAGTTCGTCTCGGCATGACGACTTACCCACTCATTGACAAACATCACACGATCTAGAGTATACTTTTTCATCCTTGAAGAGTGTTTCCCACCAAATTCCTTCTTGTAGAAATTCTTGTGCAGTGGTCTTTCCTCTTACGTGGCCTCCTACAACTCCACTATGGAATTCCTAGAGTATGTCTTCTCTTTCATGATCTAGGACACATCGTCTAAGGATGTTGTCTAGTCCTAGTTTATACAACTGTTCGACGATCAACTGGTAATCCACATCTCTAACAATCATGTGGTGTTTCTGGGTTTCGGAATATGTTTTTGGACAGACCCCTATACTTAGGAAAAATTCTATGTCCTCCAAGTATTTCAGTATGGCCTCAATCATGAACAAGTCTGCAACTAGAAGCTGATCATCTACTTCTCCACCACTTTCCCCTGACTCTAACTTGGACAGGTGAGCAGGTCCTATGTTACATTTTCCTGGCTTGATGATAACTTCAAAGGAAAATTCCTTAAATAACAACAACCATCTACAAATTCTCCCTTCAAACATAGGTTTGTTAACTAGATATTTCAATGCAGAATGATCAGTAAAGAATTTGAAATGAGATCCTAACAAATAATGTCTAAATTTCTGTAAAGCATAAATCATGGCCAAACCCTCCCTTTCTGTCGTTGTGTAGTTTATTTCTTCTTACGACAACTTATGACTCACAAAATAGATAGGGTGATCCATATCTCCATCACCTGGTTGCATTAAGATAGCTCCCAAGGCAATTCCTGAGGTATCTACATGGACATTCAATTCATTCTCCCAATTTGGGAATATTTGGATCGGTGTTGTGATGAGTTTAGCCTTGAGTGTCTCAAATGCTTTATCACATTCTGGAGTCCATTGGAACATTTCATCCTTTTTCAGTAGGTTTTCCAGAGGTGCAGTAATGTTGGCATATATTCGGATGAACATATGATAGTAGCATGTGTGTCCCAGTGCGGAGCACAACTGTTTAACGCTCATAGGTGGAGGCATATTCACAATGATCACAACTTTGGCTGGGTCTACCAATACTCCTTATTGGAAGACTGTATGGCCCAACAAATTTCTATGTGGTACGTAGAAGATACACTTTCTGAGATTCAATGAGATCTGCAACTCTCTGCATCTGTCAAACATTATCCGCAACAATGTTACATGTTCCTTGAGCATGCTATATATTTTCCAATCATCCATATAGACTTCTATAAATTTGTGAATGAACTCTCTAAAAGTTGCTATCACATTCCTTGAGAAAATTGTAGGGGTGTTCTTTAAGCCAAATGGCATCACATTGTATGCGAAGGATACCCATTCTATTAAGAAAGTGGTTTTCTTTTTGTCCTCTTCAGCGATCCTGACTTGGTGGTATCCTGAAAAATCCGTTTGTGAACGAGTATGCTTCATTCCCCGCACAACCTGTTCTAGCACCTTGTCTGTAAAGGGTGTTGAGAAAGGGTCATGCACTATCGGAACAAGGGTAGACCTAGGGTTTAATGCTACAACATCACACCAACAAAACCCTAACTACCGGCCCTTTCAACGACACCTGCGAAGCAGATGAAGTATCATACGAGGTAGAGGCAGGGGTGGTTGCAGGACTCAGGTATATGCAACCTTAGCTGGGACACATATATGTTATTGTAATACTTAACAGAGCACTTAACATTGACAGTTCATCAATATTTAACCATTATCTACTCCGCAGATAAAATAGAGCATCGCAACATTCATTCAGATCTAACATATCCAAGCACTTAGCATAAAGAAATAGATTAGATCTAACAGATTTAAGCACTGAGCAAGTTCACATAGTTCAGATCTAACATACATATACATCATTAGCACAAAGCATAAATAGATCTATCCATCTATATCAAAGCAATTAGAAAATAAAGGCATAAACACATCAACACATGGCACAAAGCATAGCAACACAACATGTACGTGGTTCACCCCCACCCTGGGGCTACGTCCACCAACTCTTCTTCTTTATTATCTCTGTCAATCTTCTTACAGGCACATAGCATCAAAATCCTATTCCGCAAAAGACAGGAGATCTACACGCACTCCGCCAGATCCTCCTTCTTCGAGTTCGGGTATGGCACCAAGCCTCCTTACAATTACTTGCACATAGCTCTGCAAGTCTCACACAGTATGCACAAAGAACTTACAATCTTTCAATCACATAGATCTATCACTTAGCCATTCATAACTATTCTCTTCTTACATTACCTAGACATCTATTTGTACTTTACAAAATAGGCCTAAACATGGGTAAACCCATGGGCTGACATCCCATACCCATTACATAATCCCAAATCCAAAAAGGGGTCGTGATCCCATGATCTCTGCTTCATCTTGCGCTTTGTCTTCGACAGGGTGTGGAAGTTCCAAAATAGGTCAAACTTGACCAAGGATCTCCCAAAACTTGGTAACCATTTGTTGGCACAGGGGTAGACTGCGAGTTCAATGCTACAATAGTGCACCAACAAAACCCTAACTACCAGCCCTTTTGGCGACACCTCTGAAGCAGATGGAGTCTCACACGAGGTAGAGGCAGGGGTGGTTGCAAAACTCAGGTGTCTGCAAACTTAGCTGGGACACAGATCTATTATTGTAATACTTAATAGAGCACTTAGCACCGACAGTTCATCAATATTTAACCACTATCTACTCTGTAGATAAAATAGAGCATCGCAACATTCATTCAGATCTAATGTATCCAAGCACTTAGCATAAATAGATAGATTAGATATAACATATTTAAGAATTGAGTAAGTTCACATAGTTCAGATCTAACATACATATACGTCATTAGCACAAAGAATAAACAA
The DNA here is from genome assembly GCA_032191745.1 of Picea mariana. Lineage (NCBI taxonomy): Eukaryota > Viridiplantae > Streptophyta > Pinopsida > Pinales > Pinaceae > Picea > Picea mariana. The sequence goes on from JASDQU010686730.1 coordinate 61,571, forward strand.
ATCTATCCATCTATATCAAAGAAATTAGAAAATAAAGGCATAAACACATCAACACATGGCACAAAGCATAGCAACACAGCATGTACATGGTTCACCCCCACCCCGGGGCTACGTCCACCAATTCTTCTTCTTTATTATCTTTGTCAAGCTTCTTACAGGCACATAGCATCAAAATCCTACTCCGCAGAAGACAAGAGATCTGCGCACACTCCGCCAGACCCTCCTTCTTCGAGTTTGGGTATGGCACCAAGCCTCCTTACAATTACTTGCACGTAGCTCTACAAGTCTCACACAGTATGCACAAAGCACTTACAATCTTTCAATCACATAGATCTAGCACTTAGCCATTCATAATTGTTCTCTTCTTACATTGCCTAGACATCTATTTATACTTTACAAAATAGGCCTAAACATGGGTAAACCCATGGGTCGACATCCCATACCCGTTACATAATCCAAAATCCCAAAAAAGACCCAAAAAGGGGCTGATATCCCGCAATCTTTACTTCGTCTTGCACTCTGTCTTTGATAGGCTATCGAAGTTTAAAAATAGGTCAAACTTAACCAAGGATCTCCCAAAACTTGATCAAGGGCCAACATGCACACAGGAAGAGTTGATACTTTTGTAATCTACATAGACTCTAATATCCTCTGTGCCTTTCTTTCTTTGAATAACTATCGGGCTAACCCACTCTGCTTCTTCTACTACAAAAATGAGCTCTTCTTCCAACATATTATCTATCTCCTTCTTAATCTTCTCTTTTACTCTAGGGTTAATATGGTATGGTCTATGTCTGACAGGCTTGGATCCTGGTTTCAATTCAATCTTCATGTCTCCCATAACTCCTTTGATTCTCTTTAACTCTGAAAATGTCTTTGGTAACAAATCCTCATATTCCCGCAACAAACTCTGTATTTCTTGACTGGTTTGCTCATCCCAGTAGTCTCCTACCATAGCTATCTTGGGTTTCTTTGTGGTCCCCATATTTATTTTGTGCAATCTTAATGGGTGATTGTAGGAACTATCAGTCTAGCTGGGTATGGTGTTTTGAATTTCTCTTCTCCCCTATGTCTCTTTGATGGCTAGGTTCCTCAATTCCCCTAAATCATCTAGGTTTTATAAATATCTACTAATCTAGTAGCATTCTATAGGTTTCTCAATCAAGGGAAATTGGAGATTAGTCTGGAGTTCTTGGCTATGTTTGGCACATACCACTAAGTTTTATTCCTCATTACCACTATCAGTAAAAATAAATTCTTTAATCTTTTGCAGGACTACTTCAAGCTCAGGGTACTTACTTGTAAATGAGAATTCCTTGCAAAATTGAGCTGCCATTGTTTTCCAGTCGTTGGTTTGTCTTATGGTTTCCTCATGTATAAAACAATATTTCAGGATTGGACCTAGGGAGTGGGGAAATACCTAAACCTAGAAGTGAGAGGGTATCATTGCAGCTTGCCACTGTGTCACGCATTGTTCAATATGTATTCTAGGATTTGATTCTCTGTTGAACAGTTGCACAACTTGAAGATCTGTTTGCATCTCTAATTCCAGCTGCCCCTTATTTTGGAACCTGTACTTGATAGCTTGTTTCACCTCGTCCCAAGTTATGAATACGAATTTATGATTAGCCCACCATATGGTAGGGGTGTTCTGAAAAGCTACATCTAGTACCGAGATTATTTGATCTTCTCTTACATTTTCTTCCATGTTGTGTAGAAAACTCTCTAGATCTTAGGTGCCATCATATACCAGGTGTTCTCTAACTTTGGTCCCAACCCATCTGGTCACTCTGACAGTTGCACATCTTCTTGAGAATATTTCATACAAACCTTGTTGCCAACTGTCAAAATCCAATTCTAAATCTTCATCTGCTGACTGTATGCTTCTCCAACATACTAATCCATCATTAGTGGGTTTTATATAATCATTTCTTACCCTATCTATTACAGTATACAACTGGTCCAAGTCTTGTCCCTCCATATTATTGTTTTTTGGTTCTGTATACCTGGGTCCTACATATGGATCCAAAGGTTGAACTACCTTGATTCCCTTAGCCTCAAAGGTCATGGTGTCTTTCTTTAAGTCAATTAATGCATACTTGTCATAGGCCCAATCGATGCCAAGTAGTGCAAGGTAGGGGTCATTATCTCCCATGATCTCAATGACTTCAAAGTTAGCCACTGTCTTCACTCCCACAACATCTATCTCCACATTCTGCAGTCTTCCTATGGGGAAGATAAAATATTGGTTTTCCATTCTCAACTGAATTGGGGAATATGTCAGCCTAGGTTTTCCTAAGGCTTCCCAGGTCTTCTTAGGAAAAATGTTCACATCGGATCCTAGATCAAACATGATGTCCTTAATTTCAAATTCATCTAACTGGGCTACTAGTCTAAATTCTTTTCTAGTTCATACTTTTCTTCGATGCAATCTCTAGGTACTCTTATTAGGAAGATTATCCATTATTCTTGCCTCTAGGGGGGTTCTTCGTTCCCTAAAACTAGGTATAGCAAATTGTGCCTTTTCTGTTAGTTGATCATTCCTCATAATGTCAGAGAATAATTGAAACCAAAGGTCAACTACATTTTGAGGTTTCTCAGGTTGTCTTGGCATGGCTACAGGGTTTCTGGGTGTAGGGGGTGAGGCATGAGCTTGTGCCATCTTAGGATAAACAATAGGTTGTGGGGGTTTCTCTTGCATCTTTGGGCTAGGAATATTTTAAAATATTTCTACAACATATTTAAAGAATAGCTTTTTTTTTAGAGGGTCATACATGTCTTCTTTAGGTGCCACCTTCTGGATATGAGGTAGAGTATTAGCATCAACTCATGTCTTCACTCCTCCTCGAGTAACGATTTTAAGGTTGGGAAATTGTCCCTTAGAAATCCTCTTGATTTCTGAACTGATAAGATTAGTTCCTCTTTTTCGTACTCTATCCTCCCATTTTGCAATTAACTGTAGGCAGTTTTCAGTTGCATGCCCATTGGTTCTGCAATGATAGCACCATGGCCACCTTGGATGAGGACAATATCTAGCCATGTGACCTTGCTCATAATAGTTATAGCATCTACTTAGCCCTCTTCCCCCAGTTATTCCTCCTATAAAGTCTCCTCCGGCTCCACCTCCTCGATCTCTTCTTGGTCCCTAAGGGTTTTCATTCACCCGGAATGTTGTTCGGTCTAATTTGTCTGCTAGTGCATCCAACGCTCTACATTGATTGGTAGTATGCATGGTATATGCGCAGAAATCACAGTGTATTGTGTTTGGTACTGTTGAATATTTCTACATGATGGGGAATTGTCTTGGCCCATGCCCATGGATTCGACAGATTTCACAATACTCAGTTGTTGGTGCTACTTGGCCTCCTGGGAAAGCATGATATGGGGTGGGGTTATGGAATGGTAAGTTCATCGACACTTACACCACTCCTCCCGTGGGTATTGGTGGGTGTATCATCGAGTTCTGAGGGGGTCCCATTCCACTTATTCACGGACATTCATTTTCCATATCACCTTCCGTATAACAGTCGGTGCACCAAACATGTGGTCGTCCTGGTCTAGGTATCGTAAGCTCTTAAATATTTTATGTAAGTGTCGATATCTTCCCTTGTAATTGCGCCAGATTCACATCTATTGGGGGTTTGGTCACTCTCATGCTCCTAGGGTATCCTGCCATGGATTCAATATTCATCGAATGCTCTAAGTCATCTATTAACGTGGTTATCCGTTGTTGTGTTAGCGGAATCCAAGTCAGAGGCAACAACCCCTGAATGTAGCACTCCCTTTGATGTTCTTTGTTGATTAGATGTGCCAACCTCCCTATGGCATGTTTAAACTTCTGGTTGTATTCCCAAGTTGATTCACCTTCCCATTGTTAGATCTCACGCAACTTAGATAGAGCCCGTTGTCCTGACTGGGGTAGTTTGAACTCTGCTATGAACCTTGTCCGTACTTGGCCAAGTGTGAACACTTGACCTTGCGTTACTGGCACTCTTGGCTCAATGATCTTCATGTACCACTTGATAGCGCAACCTCTCAAGGTAGTATGGAACTCAACCATCTTATTCTCATCTAGAGTCCCTCTGGATCTCTAGATTTCTTCACACAAGAACCAGTGTTGCTCAATGTATTCATCTCCCTTGCCCCAAAATTCTAGGTATCGGGAAATCGAACCTCCCGCATGGCCAGCCATTGTTGATCTTGTTGTTCCTATCAATATGAATCCTAACAGTCCTACTTGCGATCTACCAGGGGATCCCAATATCCTCCTTGTACTCGCACTTCTTGGTTGTGACTGACTAATTAATTGTACTGGAACATAATTAGCATGAGAAGGTAGTATCGAACTTACTACTTGTATAGAAGACACTTGAGGTATGTGTGATTCGGGGTTCGTGCCACTAGCTTCGGGGAAATTTAATTTGATCTGGGAGGTCTCATTTTCTTCGAATGGGACAATCTCTTCGGACAGATTCTCGATCTTTCCTATTATCGGGGCTGAATCTTCTCTTTCTTCTCCAAGATTCATGTCAGCTTCTTCCTCTCTTACGTATGCACCTTCTCCTTCTTGTCCCACCTCTTGGGGACTTCTTTCTATCTGTGCTTATCTCTCATTTAATCTTTGACTGGCCATTCATTCTTGTCTTCTCATCTTCTACAATTATTCCATCTGTCTTTCCTCTACTTCTCTTGATCCACCTTCTTTCCTCAACTTCTCAAACTGTCATGTTGCCTTCTTGATCTTGTTGCACCACCACTTCTCAACTATGGCGGCTCTCTTCAAGGCTTGCTCGTCTCTTGAGTACATTTATTGTTGTTTTCCCCCCTTTTGTCAAATAACCCTCCCCCTCTCTCATTCCATGACTCTCACCCTGCCTCACCCTAGCCCAAGCGAGGGTGTTTACGCTGCCATCTCAATCGGGTACATAGTCAACATCACCTCCTCCATCAAGAAAACCTCAATCCACAGGGGGATTTCTCTCAACAGTATTCCCCTTGCATCTTTCTTGAAAATTTCCTCTGCTAGCGAGAAACATTGGTGGTTCTCAGGTGCAAATTCAATGATATATCCCTCTAGTGTGGTGGTGACCCAGAAACCAACTGCTCGCATAACTAGACAATCTAGCCTCTGAAGTGCTACTAGCTTTTCGGTATCCCATGCACAGATTCTCTTGACTCATCTTTGGAACTCTGGAGCTTCTTGGAGCCTCTTTATCTAGTGGAAAAATTGTTCTAGGAATTTAACCCAGAAAATCTCGTACTGTTTGCTTGATATTTTTGAGTAAAAGATTTCTTCATGAGTGTTTTCTGCCGATTTTCTCCTCAGTTCCGCTTTTTTCCATATGAAGGCATCATGGTTTCTTTCCCACCATTGATCAATACCAGATATATGGATCAGAGAAATCATTCTCCCTACAGTTTCCCTTTTAATGTAGGTCCTAGCAACAAAACCATTTTGTTGGCACGAGTTTTATTAGACCAGGGTGCTTCTCAGGTTACCAACAAAAGGTACAATGTACTCTAGAGATCTGGAATTTTCATCTCCTTCGAAGAGAAGAAGTCTCACCCGAAGCGCTTCTAAGACAGATAGATAGGGAAGGGCAGGGAAAAGACTTAAGAGAATCCATAGAGCCTTCAAGACTCATTCCTGATCTTGTGTAAGAGACATGAACAGATCTGAAACATACATGTGCAAGAGTCAAACCTACTTATGTTGCGATCAAACATTTAAACATAGGACCATTAAATAGAACATATATGCCATAAAGAAATATTGTAATGCATAAGTAAACACACAGAGACACATCATATTTGAAAATTTAGGTCCTTCTTCTTATTATCTTTGGAATATTTCTATGATTACAGACTCAAAATTACACACTAGTGCACTGTATAGACTCTTGACTCTGGACTCATGTCGAAGAGTTCCAATTCTCAAACTGATAGATCAAATTCACTACAGACTCAAGATTCAACTGACCAACTTGTTGACGGGCGAAACAGTCCATCCATCAACTGGAAGAGTGGAACCGGTCCGGGGTTGTCTAAATAACCCAAGCCGTTTGGTATGGACCACCCTGACGAGTTTAACGGCTCCGTTGGCCGCTCTAAGGTCTCGCAAGGAAACCGAAGAGAAAGTTGATCTAAGTTAAATGATCTAAACTAAGGAAACTAGAAACTAATAAAACTAACTAAAACTAACTATACTAATCTAACTACAAACTACTAACTACTATATATCTACAAGACACTAACTATGATCATAATAACTCAAATCAACTACTTAATTACCAGCTATAATCACTCTTTATTCACAAATATACATTATAGACAAATCACAGATTTGATTAAAACCTGTAAAACTCATGTACTCGCTGCCCTAAGACAGCCAAGGATCTATTTTTGTCTTTTGTATTTTATAAAACATAAAGGAAACTAACTGCAATTAAATAATCTAATCTAAATCTAACTAAACTGCTAATTAATCAAAAGAAACTTCTAACTAATTAACCTGGATACGCTCCAAGTTTGTCCTATGCAAGATAACTTCTAAGCTGATTGGAGGAGGGAAACTCACACCAGTTAGGCCCTTAAGCTTCTCGGAAACGATCAGCTAAAATGCTTCCTGAAGTATTATTACAGGACAAACAAGACATAAAAGATTATCATAACAATTTTCTGATTATAAACTTCTGCAAAAGGGGAAACCTATTATACAACAAGCTTATATATGACAATTCAAATTACGAAGAAGACAACGCTATCATTCACTAAAATGAATTGAGAATTGTT
>JASDQU010686731.1:21731-32860 GCA_032191745.1 Picea mariana
ATTTTTTAAATATTTAATGTTTTTAATAGTAAAATTGCATTAAAAAGAAGTTAGGTATATTTGTGATGGAACAGGTGCGTTAATTTTAATGGGAAAATTGATATTTACTATTTAATACTAATAAAATAAAATTAACAATTTATTAATCATTATATGATTATGGAATTTTAAGATAAGATTTGGAGTAATAATGAAAGAATAATTAAAATGAAGTTAAAATGATAGAAATGTTTCTTAAATTTTGTTTTAAGTGATAATATTAGTTTTTCAATATTTTGAATTTAAAAAATAAAATAAGAATGGTGATGATTAAATTTGTAAAACTTGTGATATAAGAGAATTTTTTTAAAGGGAAAAATTTGTTGCATTGCAAAAGTTAGAGACTTTGTCCATAAAAAGGTTCAAAGTTATTATAACAATATATTTCTTAAGTTAGATTTATTTTAAACTAGGAACTATTAAGCACTGAGAGGGATCACATTTCTTAAGTTGTAATTTATTTTATCATTTAATATAAAGGAATTAATACATGACATGGAATTAAATGATTAAAAAATTTACACCTTAAAAAATTTGATTTTTCTCAATACTTGATAAATATGAGTTTTTAGTTTTAATTATTATTTTTAATAAAAATATTTACATTTTAAGAAATTTGATTTTAATTCTTAGAAATACTTCATAGATTGAATTGGAATTTCTAATTTTAATTGTTATTTTTAATGATTTTTATATTTTCATTTCTATTACATACTATATTTAAATATCCAAATAAATTGAATTGGAGTTTCTAATTTTAATTGTTATTTTTAATGATTTTTATATTTTCATTTCTATTACGTACTATGTTTAAATATCCAAATAATATAATGAAAAATATGTAATTTATTTCTTTTATCCTATCATATCAGTTGAGTATAGCATTGTATTTACTTAAATTTGAATCTACCTTTTTAACATATTAGCATTTCAATTCAATAAATTAAATTTAAATTATTAACATAATACCATATTATTTTAATGTGTAAACTATAAATATACATATTTTTATTTAATTATTATAGTATAAATTAACATAATTGATGTTGTGATAGATTTTAATAATTATTATTTTTAACTATGAACAATCCTCATATAGTAAATAAGGATTTTAGGGTTTAAATTTTGTTTATGGGTTAATTTTTCATAGTTTTTTCAAAAATTACATTAGTTAATTTTTTTTATAAAAACTATATAAAATCTTTAGATATTTAAATATTTTTATAAAAATATTTCCAATCATTTATAGTTGGAATATGAAGGATTTAAAATTTACCAAAATTTTTACATTTAAAAATAAATTTCCATCCTTAAAATTATCCCTAACAATAAATATTAAATAAATCATTAAATTCATAATTTTTTTTTGATATTTACCTATTAAACCCATAAAAAATAAATTATATTTAAATAACAATGAATTGCAAAAATAATATATGATACATACTATAACAGCATGAGCCTTAACTGGCTGCTTAATAAATCCTGCTGGTCACATGATAGCGCACAGAAAAGTATGAGAAAGTAGCGAATGACAGCGCGCGTGGGCGAAGAGTCGACCGTTTGATGAATCTCTGTCTGTCTAGTAGCCGTAGGCAGACAACTAAGACTTTGCAGCACGCACGAACTATTATGTTTTGGTGTTTGGCAGTTTTAGAGAAAGGCATGGTTGCCCACAATCTGCCATGATTAAGAGATCATGAGAGACGTTGGCGCTCTAATCCTTCCAAAATAACAACTATAAACATTCTTACTTGGAGGGTCCAACAGAAAACCCCACACAATCAACTAAGAGACGTTAGTGTTGGGTTGCTGTCTGAGATTCCTTGCTCCCATTGGATTCCTACCAGTCCCTTCCTCATAAGTAGGCATAAAACTCCTTCCCAGACCCATTCCAGGCTTTGAGAGAGCCCCACAATTGTGAAAGAGGCCATTGTATTGGGTAGTTGTAGAATTTTTTCAAAGAGATTTGATGGATTTGATCTTGGTCCAGCATTGGTGCTCTTCATGCAGAATATGGCTCTTGGTCATGGTCAGTCTGCTGCTTGGTGGATTTGCTCAAGGTGGGATTCAAGGGAATTATTCTACAAGTAGGGCCTGGCCGCACCCATGGCAGGGACCCATTGGGACTCGTCAAGTAGTTGTAGACCAGAGTGGTCATGGAGATTTTCTCACTGTCCAAGCAGCTGTGGATTCTGTCATAGAAGGAAACCGAGAGATAGTTATAATAAATATCCATGCTGGCTACTATCTGTGAGTTTTCACCATATTGACTGTCATTTTTATACAAAGATTAGAGTAGAAGAGAGTTGAGCTGGGGATTTTTGTTTATAAATAAATCAATTGTTGATTCAGCTTTGATCCAGGGACTGAGAAATCAATGATAGAATTGGTTCCTCTCAGACATTTGAAAAAAAAAATACCACATGTTAGAACAAACCAAATCTTAAATACTTCTATTTACAAATTAAATTAGTTTAAGGATAGTTTTGTAAAACAAGTCTGTGCAATTTTTTAGTTATTAGGATAAAGATTCGTAAAACTAGTTTCTACTCATTGTTATTGTGCAGGGAGAAGGTGCTAGTACCTGCAACAAAGCCCTACATTACATTTCAAGGTGCAGGGAAAGAATTCACGGTAATTGAATGGCACAACAGAGCCAGCGACCTCGACCCAACGGGGCAGCAACTGCGTACATACCACAGCGCTTCTGTCACAGTGCTGGCTAACCATTTTTCTGCCAAGAATATCAGCTTCAAGGTGCAGAAATGGTTTTGAATTTTTTTTATGAATGGGAATTCGTTTTTTTTTGAATTTTATGCAAAGATTGAATCCCAATCATTATCACTACAATCGCTCTAAATTACTGTTACTAGACCAAAGCAATGCTTATATCTTGTGATTTAAATCTCGATGGCCCTGTCAATGTTAATGCAGAACACGGCTCCGGCACCCATGCCTGGGATGGAAGGATGGCAAGCAGTTGCATTCAGAATATCTGGCGACAAGGCCTATTTCCTGGGGTGTGGATTCTATGGTGCGCAGGATACACTGTGTGACGACGAAGGCCGCCATTACTTCAAGGAGTGTTACATTGAAGGATCCATAGACTTCATTTTTGGCAATGGGAGATCCATGTACAAGGTCAGAACATGAAAAACTAGCACAGAGACCCATCTAAACCATGCCCGGACCTGGTTGTGAGGCAAAATTCCTCCAGGTTCACAAACTCTAGGTGAATATCAGACTTGGTTTTAGATGGGTCTGTGTTGTCTAGTATAGAATCATTGCACTTTCTAAATTCAGTATATCTAGATATACCATAACGTGCACATAGAATGATGGATACTGTTGTGTCCTCCATTTCTGTGCACTAGAATGCATCCTCCTGCTTCAGTTTTAGATGAATATCAATTTTTACTATAGGAAAATTGAAGTTCCATTGAGACTAGTTTGTGTATTCAATGCACCCAAATGCAATTCCATAGACAATCAGACCCAATTTAGTTATTGTGCATATTCAATGATAGAAGAATAACCTCTTTTGATAGAAGGATAACCTCTCTCAAAATCATTTTTTAAGATGACACATTGATAGATTTCCCCTTAACCGAGTCTGAGCAAAGGGATCTGGCCTTCTGAGATACGAGTCTGAGTTAAGGGAATTGCACTTCTAAAATATATGTGGCTTCAAGGTCTCCGAAATAAGCTGTAAGAACATAGACTGCTCAGCGTACAGCTTTTCCAACAACCCTTGTTGCTGCAAAAGAAATCATTCCAATAAGTTTTTTTAAGATCACAAAAACCCCAAAACTTCAAAGCATTCTCGAACAGTGAGCATCTAGTGCCAAAAAAACTGCATTTTATTACATTTCTATCCAACTTCTATCAGATGCACCATATCCAACTTTTGGACTGAATGGAGGATTACACATTGGCCTGTACATACAATGCTGGATATTGATAAGCCTACTCTTTCTGTAACCTCGCAGATTCACAACACAGATTCAAATGCTTAGATGTATACTGCGGTGCACACAGATGATACATCTTTAACGGTGGTCTGTGTCAGTATTTATATTTAATAGATCCACTGCATTGTCCAGATCTAATATAATATATAGAAACAGAAATTGATAGATATTAAAAAAATCAGGCTTTTACTGAGTTTTGAGGGTTAGTTCAATCTGTTTAACCATCAGTACAAGGGAAAGGTAGAAAATTCGGCCTTCAACGAGGAAGTGTCTCTGAACAATTAACAGATAGATAGGGTAAGACGCTAGGATCTTCAAGGCATGTTACTGACGAGAAAATTATGGGAGCGATGGATTGTGCGTCCACCTAACGTAATGAAATTTCCTGTTTCTACAACTATTTTTATTGCTTCTCAATGCAACAAATAGATTAATCTGAACCTGTTTTTTGGGCGAGTGAATTCTTATATTGATCATACTTTTTCAATTTTTCAATGAGTACCCATATGATTGCTTCTTGTGTGTAGCATTGCGAGCTCCATTCCATTGCCAAAGAGTTCGGCTCTATCGCTGCTCAAGGCCGGCAAAAACCGTATGAGAAAACAGGATTTGCATTTGTGCACTGCACAGTCACGGGAACGGGACCCCTCTACATTGGGCGCGCCATGGGCCAGTACTCACGTATTGTTTATGCATATACTTATTTCGATGACATTGTTGCTCGTGAGGGATGGGACGACTGGGGTCATCAAACTACCAAAGATCGGTAATGCCCATTTGAATTGTTTTGAAATTCTGTTTATGGATTTGATGGCTGAAATATATACTTCGGATTTGTCACTGATTCTGGACTTGATTTTCTACTGGGCGTTTGACAGAACGGCCTTCTTTGGCGTGTACAAATGTTACGGCCCTGGTGCAGCTGCCGCGGGCGGTGTTTCATGGGTTCACGAGCTGACACCGGAGGAAGCCAGGCCTTTCCTCGTCAAAAGCTACGTCAATGGAAGACATTGGATTCAAGAATCTGACGAGTGAAACCATTAATAATGCTGTGAATTCATTTGGGCTCGTGATTGATCCAGTGAACAATTTAGTCTGAAAAGGGTTTCAGTGTAAAGTGTGTAAAAATCATTCATATGTATTGCATTCATTCAATTGAAATAAATAACAAGAGATATCCATTCTTACGAAGAACATTCTTCCTGTTCACAGTCTCGTTTACCTAAAATCCGTTTTATTAATTTCTTCTTCGTGGATGCCATTATCAACGCAATGTACGATAGAATGTTTGACATTGCACCCCCAACATTAGATTTAATCGGTTTATTATTAAAAAAAAGGCCCCCGTGGGCGCTGCTCCAGCAATTTTAATGTCTTATCTTGTTTAATTAGTGCATTCAATCAGGACGATCGATCGAATGTTTGACATTGCACCCCAAATAATCAGTTTAATATTAAAAAGATGCCCTGCGGCTGCTGGCCCAGGAATTTTAATGTCTTGTCTGGTTACTGATCTCAGGTTTTTGTCTGTTTAATTAATGACAATTGAAATGATGATTATTCTTGTCCATTTCCGTTTTTTATTCAAACCTTGAAATAGCTTCTGACAGATTTATATTCTCTTTTCCATCATTGAAAACTATGAGACTATGGAATGAAGATTCTCCATCCGATTATCACAGTAGTCATAAAATGCAAAATGTAGTACCAGTTGGATAAGAATTCAATTTTAAGTATGCAGGTTGGAGGCGAAGATTCAACGTTATCTTGTATTTGAGGTCGAGGTTTAAGTATGGAATCGATGTAAATTCAAATGATCACAGTGGAGGGGTTTCAGAAAAAGCATATTTTGTCGTAATTATGAAGCGGATTCAAAAAGTACCAAAAGTCCATCCACATGATTTACGAAAAGACATATTAAAAGGACGAAGATATGATGCTTGAATTTCAGGGATATGTGTTTGGAGTGCTAACTTGGGAGGAATTTTTTTTTATTTTGTTTTGGTAGGTTTTTTCGTAGCTAGCTTTTAAATTTTTGGTAAATCCAGAATTTTGATAGATTTTTTGAACATATGTATTGGTTTAAAATGGAGCAAAATTTTTAGGATAAAATTTTGAAATGTATAGAACTTTGATTAATGAGAAACTCAAACTACCCCTGAAAATCTAACCCATTTTTTTTCTTAAAAAATGGATTTGTTTGTTTCAGAATTAACCCACTCCTATGTGTTTCGGAGTGGACTAACTCCTATGACTTAACCATTAAACTCTGTGGATCGCTCACTTGTTGCCACAAGGCCTTTGAAATCCTTCTAGGGCTCTGGTAAGATTTGATGGCGGAATTTTTTATTCTCTCAATGCAACAACTTCTTTAGTATATCAATATGCCCATTATATGTGAAGTAGGAAAACCAACAACTTGTTTAGTATATCAATATGCCCATTATATATGAAGCCGAAAAACCAAGCACCTTAAGTGCAGGGTCAATTGAGTAATCAAGCTAGCAATGACTATAATGACTATAGAGGGGTATGAGTTCACATATTATGCAAGAACCCTAGACTAGTCCATAGCCCAATTGACTCGACCCAATTAACCAACGTGTTTTAGAGAGTCCAAGCCAAGAAATCCACATACTTTATTGTTGCAAAGAAGGTGGCATACCCCTCCCAAAAAAGCTCCTCTCAACTCAATTGGGTTGTTTGAGGGCACATCCCTAACTAACTCCCATTTTGAATTTGCAAGTGTCCATTGATCACAAAGAAGCCCAAACTTTATACCCTTTAATATTTTTACGTCTCTACGTTAAAAATGCAACAACTTTGAATGCATTCAAACTCCTAATTGGGTTGGGTGAGAATGACGATGAAGATAATATGAATTTTGTTTTTACTCATTGATCTCAATAGATGTAGGATTTGGTTTGAGTTTTAAAGTTTTGAAATTTTGTGTACAAAAATTAAAAATTTTGGGTTTATGTCCAAAAATGCGATAGGTTATAGTTGGTTGATTGCTTTCATGTTCAAACACGAATATAAAAGAGGTAAAGTTGCAACCTCCTCTCAGCTTGACTTAAATATTTTTTCATGGACTAGGGAACTGACCTTATCCAAACATCCAAACATTGGTATTGATCATTATCAACAAATGTTGAGTTAGGCTAATATTTAAGTGTATGATGATTCTAAAGAAAGAGTTTCCATTGTATGGAGATGGATGGCAAGGAGCTCCCTAAAGCTCATTTGTTTTTATGTAGAAACTTCAACACACTGCATACTCATGAAGATACAAAAGGAGTGTTGTTTGTTAGAATGCCTCATGAGGAGTAGATAGTTTGGAATGCTTTTAAGGCCAAGTTTGGCTTTTATGGCCCAAATAAATTCAAAAGAATATATTTGGTCGTCCTTTGGTTTACCTAGTCATATTTTCAAAGGAAAACCCAACATTTCTCAAAAGACGAGATTGAACCATGTTTTTCCTTTTTTTTTTATTGCGATGGAGCTAGGCCCATTTAGATGTTGGGGGAGTCCACACTCCTAAACCATCAAAACAACGTTTTTTTTTTTATGTTTTATAGGGAGCTACCAAGATGATAATTACCTAACCTCCCTAACCCCTCACATAGGTAGAATAATATAATTCCATGTAATAAAGACTAATATTAATAAGGCCTAGCAATAAGGAAGAATAAGTCAAATGTAAGAAGTCTTAATAGAAGCTTCCGCTTCTAGAAGGATCTTCCTCTAGATTGTTCTTTTGGATATATATATTTAGTATAAATAGAAGTAGAGGGTATGAGAAATCTTGTCTTGGATGTTATTGTAATAGAGCTCTGCTCTGTTGGAGGTTGCCCCCTTGAAGAGGCAAGTGAACATTGCTATCAGTAGTCAAAGTGCTCTTTCTGGTATTATTCTTGTATTGTTCTACTTATATCATTGCTTCTCTGCCATTTCTAGTTAAAATATTTATGTTTTGCATACTATTTTATATTTGGAATACTACAAGTGGTATCAGAGCACCTTCCTTCGGAGAAAATTGTGGGTTAATTTTTTTCCAGGGTATAGACGTATTCCAGTGTCTTAAAGCTACAAAGATATGTCGTTATGCGCATAAACCCATGGTTGGGGATTCATACACGCAAGAAATACAAGTGGTACTTAAGCGCACATCTGTTGGCCACCCTTGTAACCCATGTTGGTACCCCTTCGAGTAGTAGCGCATCAGACAACACCTATATATAGATTGGCCTGGATCTCCTGAAGCCCTCCATAGATAAACCGATCAGTCGCCTGATTTCTATAGTGCCACCGAGAACAACACTTGGGAATATGCTCTCTAGTACTTGGGTAGTCAGGTAGTATGGCTAAGGGCACGATCTAGCCTCCTTAGTTGGTTCCCTGAGATATTGGGCCGAGTACTATTGTTGGACCCCGCACATATATCAAAGAGCTATAGCATAGGGCAAACCCTTGTCTGTAGAAACCCTGCATATCCTACCCCTAGGGACGAAAACATTTAAAAATAAAATAAAATAAAATAAAAAAAACCAAAACGAACAAGATCTATTGTCGTGAAACTATGCCTTTTGTAGCCTGGTTGCAAAATTACTACACATTTCTTCCTGTTAATCATTTGGGCGTTTCGTCACTGAAGTATTATTCAGGACGGAGTATAACTCCGTAGGAGTTAAAAAACAAGAATAGTGGTACGACCGACACACTTATTTGGGACTTATCCCACTGGGTTCCTCTCTTCGCCCTGATTCTAGTGATACCTCTCATTTTCAAGACAATTTATTTTGTGTGGACCCGACCCGTCTCCGACACCCTTATTTGGATCCTATCCCTTTGGATCCCCCTTTTCGCCCTGATCGCAGTGGTACCTATCATTTGACACCCTTTTTTCTCCGTGGTCCCACCCACCCCTCCAGACCCCTTTTGTTTCCCTATACCATTTTCCTACTCCTTTGTCTAAATGACTACCACACGAGCCCAAGAATTCAATGCCTTGATTGCTGACAACCATCAACACAAGGACGGCATCAAGAATCTCATTGCCAACATTAGCTCCATCAATTCAACTATTGAGATCCTCAAGGACCAATGTTCCCACATCAAAGACCTCCAGGAACAATGTTCCTACATCAAGGACCTCAAAGAACACTTCCTGGGCCGTTCCTAGAGCCCTTCCTCTTCTAAACAACCATCTAATCATGATGACCATGACTCTTCCCATTACCAAGGCCCTCATACTACCGAATTTTCCCGAGACATCCGCCCTCCTAGAATTGAGATGAAAAAATTTGACGGATCGAATCCTGCAGGCTCGGTCACCCAAATGGAACATTATTTCTCTTTGCATGGTATTACTGATGATTTATCCAAGCTTCGTTATGGTGTCCTGCATGTGGATCCAGAACGATGGAAACGGTGGAAATGGCGAAAAAAGGCACGCCAATGGTATCTTGCTTGGACACAGTTTGTGGCCGAACTTTATGTTCGCTTTGACTTTGACACCCACCATTTAGGTCATTTGACTAAGTTAAAGCAGTATGGGAAAACGTAAGACTTTATTGCCGCATTTGAGCACTTGGCTTTCAGAACGGAGGGCATGTCAGATGCTTTCTTTAGGGAATGCTTTATCAGTGGTTGCAAAGATGAAATTCGTGCCCATGTTCTCATGGCACGCCCCCAGACTTGGTTGGAAGCTACTCAACGAGCCAAGGAAGCCCAACAGATTATGTCTTCCTGGACCCGAAAACCCTCCTTTCCTCCTCGCCCTAAACCCACCCATTTTCCCCCTCCCGTAACTCCCCTCAAGATATAGAAATTAACCAGGGCTGAAATGGTTGAATGTCAACTCAAGGGTCTTTGTTATAATTGCGATGACAAATATTTTCTCGGGCACAAGTGTAAAGAAGAAGAGCTTTTTATGGTTGTGACTGAGGATCTTTCTGAAGAAGATGTAGTTGTTCTGCATGTGGAGGAACTACCGCTGCCATCTGACCTCACCCCACCCTCTAACCTATTGATTAAGTTTGGTTGTCATTGATGTCAACCATTGAAGAAAGGCCGATAGCACAAAGGTTTGGGTAATGTACCCAAGTTTGTTTGATGTAAATATGACTCATTATTATCTTATCATGCTTGATAAGAAGTACAAATGGATGAACTCCAAAGTGGTCCGCTTATGGTGAAAGCCCTCACGAGAAGACGCTTTGCAGATTGAGTTATCGTAGAAGTATGGTTAGAGAACCCATGCTTAATTGTGGAATAATGAGATGAAGGTCAGTGAATTTGTCAGTAAAACTATCCTATATGGATAGTGCTTTTCATGCCATTTTCGGTGGTAGGTGAAACGTCACATAACTCCTCACGGCTAGAGAGTTATGACCATATGAAGTTGGAGAACCCTCATGAGTCATATAGAAGCCCCTAAAAGTCAAAGTGTTTGAAAAAGAAATTATTTTAAATGGAGAACTCCCTAAAATAAGGAAAGTGTAATGCTACATGAAAGTATAAATAAGAGGCAAAGGTATCTCATTCAATCACACTTGAACACATTGAATATCTTTTGTTGTGTGAGGCTTATTGCAAGTACTCATTGATACATATGAAGTTGCGAAAGTCTGAGGTAGTATGAAGGGTTGACGACGAAATTCTCGGAATTACAACGAATACTAAAAAACTCTATTTTCTGAGGCATATGCGGGCTGACTGTGTATAGAGTGCGTACATATTGAGGCATACACAGGATGACTATGTATAGGGTGCGTACATACTGAGGTGTACATGGGTTGGCTGTGTATAGGGTGCATACATGTTGGTAAAGCCATGAAACTTGAGAAGATGAAGATGCAGAGGTTCTAAATTCTGAGATCAAGCTCCCTAGAAGGTCTACAGTGCTCAGATACATCAGATCTATCCATTGATTCAAAAGGTATGTCTTATTTCTATGAATAGTTGGATTTTGATGTATGCATGAGAAATGGTTATGGAGATTTGAGGATTCTCCCTAGAGAGACTAGTGGTTGCATGGGATCTTCTGCATAAGTCAGATCTACAGAAATACAGTGCTGGTATATTTATCATTGATACTTCTTGTTGAGGCACACC
>JASDQU010686732.1:0-39642 GCA_032191745.1 Picea mariana
GAGCACTGCTCGATTGGAGGTTGCCCCCTCGAAGAGGCCTGTGAACATTGCTTTCTGAATCAAGTGCTATTTCTGTTCAAGTGCTATTTCTGTTGCTATTTCGTATATCATTTCTGTGTATTGTGAAGATTATGCTGGATATTATACTATTATTCTGTTATTTCTAGCATTTCGTTTCTGTTCTGCATATTTTATATATCTGGTATCTTGCAATTTACTTGCTTCTAGATAGAAGCTTCATTTTCCCAACTAGCATCTTCTATTGGGTGTCCCTTCCATTTGACTAGATATTCAAAATAGGTCTTCCTCCTGGTCTTCTTGCCAATCCTCTGATCCAGAATCTTCTCCATCTGTAGCTTCTCTGCCACAGGCATCTGCTTCTCCCACTGAATCTTTCCTTGATCTTCTGATCTTTCTGTGTCGTCTTCCCTGTAAGGGTATAGGTCTGAGACATTGAATATGGGTAAAATGCCCACACCATCTGGCATCTCAATCTCATAGGCGTTTGCATCAAACTTCCTCAAGATCTTACAAGGTCCTATCCTTTTCATCTTCAACTTGTTGTATGTTCCCCTCAGGAATATTTCCTTCCTGAGATGTTCTAAAACTTGATCTACCACTTCAAATCGAAGTTCCCTGGGATGTTGATCATCCCTGTGCTTGTATTTCTGATTAGAACTCTCCAACTATCCTTTGATCTCGCTATGGAGTCACTCCATCTCCGCAGCAAAATCCTCTGCTCCAATGCTCCTGATCTCACCCTGTTCCAAGTATCTCAACTCAGACACTCCCCTAGGTTGCATTCCATAGAGTATTTGGAATGGAATCCTTCCAGTGCTTCTGTTTGGTGAGTCATTGTCTGCAAATTCTACTTGTGGAAGAATCTGGTCCCACTGGTGATGGTGTTCAGTAACCAGGCTTCTCAATAAGTTTCCCAAACTTCTATTTACCACCTCAGTATGCCCATTTGTCTGAGGGTGAAGGAAAAATGTGTCCCCATCTTCTTCCACAATGTCCTCCAAAAGTGACCAACAAATTTTTTGTCTCTGTCTGAGATAATGCTCTTGGGTAGACCGTGAAGTCTCACAACTTCTTTGGAAAACAAATTTGCAACATGTGTTGCATCACTGGTCTTCTGGCATGGGATAAAATGTGCCATCTTTGAAAACCTATCCACCACCACAAATATGGAATTGAATCCTCTTTGTGCTCTTGGCAATCCCAACACGAAATCCTTGCTTATTGCATCCCAAGGCCACTTTGGTATTGGCAATGGTTGATACAATCCAGTGTTATGTCTTTTCCCCTTTTCATGTTGGTAGATCCTACATTTGTTCAAAAATTTTATCACCTCTATTCTCAGACCTGGCCAATAGTATGAACTTCTCAAATGTGCAAATGTTTTATCATGGCTAAAATGTCCAACCAATCCTCCACTATGCTTCTCCTTCAGAAGATTGTCCCTCATTGAGCATATTGGTATGCACAATTGATTTCCTTTGAACAACAATCCTTCCTAAACCATATACTCTATCCACTGACTTCTATCTCTCAGTACAGGGCTTGTGCATGCTTCTTAGGCCTCCTTGAAATCTGTATCATCACAATACATATCCTTAAGGTGTTCAAACCCCAAGGTCTCCACCTAGAATTCTTGCAGAATTAAAAATCTCATGCTTAACGCATCAACAACTTTGTTAGTATTCCCAGCAATATGTTTTATGACAAAAGTAAAATTTTGCATAAATTCAACCCATTTTGCATGCCTTTGATTCAGTTTTTCTTGTCGAGTTATGAATTCTAAAGCTTGGTTATCGTTGTACAATACAAACTCTTGTGGGACAAGATAATGCCTCCATTTATTCAATGCTTGAATTATGGCATAGAACTCCTTGTCATATGTGGAGTATTTCCTCTTAGTCTCATTCAACTTCTCACTGAAATAGGCAACAGGTCGATTGTCCTGACATAGAACTACTCCTATTACAATTCCACTTGCGTCACATCTTACTTGAAATGTCTTCCCAAAATTTGGCAAGACCATAATTGGTCGTTCTGTTATCTTCTCCTTCAGTATATTGAAGCTCCTTTCGGCCTCCTCTATCCATTTAAAATACTTGTTCTGCTTCTTTACTGTATCCATCATGGATGCACAAATCCCACTGAAGTCTCTAATGATATTTCTATAAAAACTTGTTAAACCATGAAAGCTCCTTACCTTGAACATGCTCCTTGGTGAGAGCCATTCTCTGATCGCTTTAACCTTCTCTGGATCCATCTTCAGTTCATTTGAAGAGATCACGAAACCCAAATAAATGAATTTTGTCTTCATAAAAGAGGACTTCTTCAAGTTGATCAATAGTTTCTCCTATTGTAGCCTCCTCATTACTAGCGTTAGGTGCCAAATGCTCCTCTTCAGTCCTGCTAAAGATCAATATATCATCCAGATATACAACCACGAACTTGCCAATGAAATATTTTAGAGTTTCATTCATCAGCCTCGTAAAAGTGCTTGGGGCATTCCTTAAACCAAATGGCATAACCAACCACTCATACAAATCTTCATTCATCTTAAAGGTTGTTTTCCACTCATCACCTTCTCTCGTCTTGATCTAGTGATATCCACTTTTCAGATCTATCTTAGAAAAGAAATTTGCTCCATTTAAGCAATCCATTAAGTTATCCATTCTCAATAAAGGAAATATGTACCTGATGGTGATCTTGTTGATGGCTCTCGAGTCTGTGCACATTCTCCATCCTCCATCTTTCTTTGGGCTTAACATAGTTGGTACTGTGCATGGGCTCAAACTTTCTATGACCAAACCCTTATCCAACAATTCTTGGACTTGGTTCTTCACCTCCCCATTTTCTCGAGGTGTTAATATGTACACTACCTTGTTCGACAAGCTTTCTCTTGGTATCATGTCAATATGATGATTGATACTCCTGATGGGTGGCAATGAGTTTGGGAGCTCATCCACCACTATATCAACAAAATTATCCAGCAACTCCTGAACTTCTTCAGGTAAATCATCCACTGATGTACTCGTAAGGATGACTTTGGGCTTCCTCACCACAACGAATTTCATCTCATGCTCTTCCTTGACTTCTTTCAGGAGTTCCATCCCACTCATGAGAAGTATGCTTGTGCTGGCCTCCTCTTTCGCTCTCTTCTCCTCCATTGGCAGCAACATATGCATCTTACCATTCTTCTCCAATGTATATGTATTCTTCCTTCCATAGTGAATGACATTTCTATCAAACTGCCATGGTCTTCCCAACAAAATGTGGCATACATCCATGGGGATTACATCACATGGGATTTCATATTTATATCGTCCTATTTTAATTTCAACCAGGCATTGTTTAGTGATCATTACATGGTGTCCTTTTTGCATCCATGAGACATTTTATGGCCTTGGATTTGCAGTTGTCTTCAGCTCCAATTTCTCCACCATCTCTGTGGATACTAGGTTGTCAGTACTCCCACTGTCAATGATCACCTTGCATACTTTATCCTTAGTCTTGCAAGCTATCCTGAAGAGATTGTTTCTCTATACTGGTTTTTCAATTTCTGCCTCTAGTTTTAAGAGAACTTTTCTCAACATCAGGGATGCTCCATCCTCTGCCCCTTCTGCCTCAACATCTCTTCATTGTGATTCTGAAATGTGAGCTTCTCCTCCTTCCTTCTTCTTCTCGGGACATTCCCAAGACATGTGCCCTATCTTTCCACAGTTATATCACCTTACTCCTCCTCTGCCTCTTCCTCTAGAAGAGTTTCTTCCACCACTCTGTCTCCCTCATTAAGTTCCTCCTCATTCTGAGTGATTGTGTGGTTTCTCAGCCTCGTCCTTAGACTAATGTGCTCTGTCATGGTTAAATCCATTCCTTTTGCTTGGGATCGAGCTTTAACATCTTCCTCGCTGGTTCTATTTTCTGACCAGCTTCTCCTCTGCCTTCAGCGCAAACTGATAAGCATATTCCACAATCCTCACTGACGTCATGCTAAGATCATCCTGGATTTTATATCTCAAGCCATTTATATATCTGGCAACTCTTTCTTTGTCACTCTCCCTTTGTCCAGTTCTAATGTTCAACCGGTAGAACTCCTTGGTGTACTCCTTGACTGTCATCCCTTTCTGTCTCAAGTTCTGTAACTTCCTGAACAGATTGATATGTTAGTCCTTGGGTATGAACATAGCCTTCAATTTGGCTACCATCCTGTCCCAACTCTTTATCCTCTATTTTCCTTTTCTTCTCCTCTCCGCCTACAGTTCATCCTACCACAATGCTGCATGCCCTTTTATCCTGGTGACTGCCTGCTTCACCTTCTTCTCCTCATTGACATCTTCATAGTCGAAGTGTTTTTCCATGGACCTTATCCAGTCCAACAGTGCTTTAGCATCTAGATTTCCCTCATACATGGGTACCTCTATCTTAGCTCTACCCCCCAATATGGCAACTGCTCTCAAAAAATGTTCTTCTGCAGCATCCTCTCTTGTAGTTTTTTCAACCTCAATCTCTTCACTTTCTACATAACTGACATCCCCAATGTCAGGTGCTCTTCTCTATGCTACTTCCAGTGTTTACAATCGGACGCAAAGCTCTCTCATCTCCCTCTCTACAACACAATTGGCTAAAAGCACCTCTTGTCTTCTTGGTGGCATTATGTCAACTATCTGTCACACATACAGTACAGCTCTGAGTTCTTTGTCTCCTTCTTTTCCTCCTTCACCTGAAGTCTACAGAGGAAAAACTGAGGCCCTGATACCACCTGATGTAGATCCCCTATCCCTCTTAAGGGCTGTGCAACCTCCCGGTCAGAATCTTTTGATTCAGGAGCCGAAGTGGCTCTTCTGGTTCCAAACTGAAATCCTTTGAATGAACACACAGGTCCCCCACAAATACTCAGTTGGATTTTCCAAGCGCCAAGCGTGAGCTCCCACATTACACGACCAAGAGTCGTGACCTTGTGCTAAGCCAAAAAGGGCACTTGTCGTGGACAAGAACTTGAGTTTCTGGATCTTGATAATACTTTCTGAAGCATTATCCCTCCTAAGCTTTACCTGGTTTAGACTTCTATTTCCCGCACAATCCTTGCATTTGAGGGATTTTGATAACTCAGATCCACGGTATTTCTCACAGAGAAATTCCTCTTGATCTCCTTATGTTCCTCTCTGGCTCGATGCACACCTTGTAGAGCTTCCAATGAAGAGAAACAATTGAAACTGGAAAAACTCACAGTTCCATCCACTTGTTCATGTAAATAGAAAATGACAGGAAAATGCACATAGTCCACACACCATACATTTGGATCAATTTTCCATTCCATTATATTCACAAGTGCCCAATGTCTATAGAATACATTCAAAATTACAGTAATTCAAAACACTAGGATCTCCTGCTAACTCACAGTTTTCTCTTACAGCTAATTCCTCTTTGTATTGCTGCTCTCTCTAACTGGGTGTACAAACTTCTACATAACTCAAAAATGTTTCTAGGGTTTCCCCTGGCTACTTGCCTACTCTAAAATTCATCCTACGCTATCTTAGTTCAGTTGCATTCCAAATCCGAAGTGGAATCTCCTGCTCTGTTTACAATTTTAGAAACTTGCCTCAAAGGGTAAAATTCGGCACCAGTTCAAGAGTGCCTCCAAAGGTGAATTCTGGCGCTGAGTGGAGGTGGGTTCCAAAATCGGTTGTACTTTCCCATGTTGAAGTTCTGGAATAACTCTCACGTGTTGAGTGGTCCCACCTCTGTGCACTTGCCAATGATTCTCTTGCATCACCCTGAAGCATCAAATTCAAGGAAAAATATATTTTTGAAGATAGGAAAAGCCACGACTTGAGTCGTGCACATAGCCTCTTTCTAGGTGTGGAAGGATTGATGAACAACTAGTGTCCAAGTGAAATCATTATTTTTAAGGAGAGCAATGATAGGTAAGGGAATGTTTTCATAATTCAGAACAAACTTGCGATAATAATATGTTAAACCAAGAAAACCACAAAATATATTAATAGTTTTAAGGCGAGGATCCACCCATACACCATCATTTTCGACAGCATGACCCAGGTACTCCACTTCAAAGGCCCCAAAGGAAGATTTAGACTATTTGAGGAAAGGTTTGTACTAAGAAAGTAGATGGAGGACTTGATCCACATGGGAGATATGGGCTTCCCATTTTTTTCTATATATGAGAATATCATCAAAGAAAACTAATACAAAATGATGAAGGAATGGATGGAAGACATGATTCATGAGACTTTGGAAAGTGGAGGGAGCGTTACATAGAACAAAAGGCATGACCAAAAACTAATAGTGATCCTAATGAGTTCTAAATGAAGTCTTGGGAATTTCTTCCTCTTTCATAGATATCTTATGGTATCCAGAACAAATATCAAGTTTAATTAAGTATTGAGCATCGCTCAACTAATCTAATAGGTCATGAATTGGAAAATTGTCTTTGATGTGAGTTTGTCTGGGGCTCAAAATTTTGGGCACATGAACCAAGTACCTTCTTTTTTGAGTACCATGAACACAAGAGAGGAATATGTACCGGTACAAGGAAGGATAACAGCTACTTCAAGAAATTATTGAACAATTTTCTCAATTTTAGTCTTCTTGGCAAAGGGATGATGATAAGGGAAAACATTTGGAGGAATACTAAGTGGTACTAAAGGAATGGAATGATCATGAAAACCATGGGAAGTGGGAAGTCCACGGGGAGTGAAAAACATCACTTGGTGTTTATAGAGGATAGATTGGAGGTCAGGATGCACACAAGGTGTATCAAATGCTTGTATGGAATGGAGTTGGGTGATAATTCAAAAATGACCTTTTTTGAGGAGATTTTCTATTCCACGAGAACTGACTATCTCAAGGGATATTGTTATGATTCCTTGGAACTGATATTGTTGAACCTCCTATTGGAATTGCATGGTTAATTCCTTAAAATATATGATGATGGGTCCCAGAGTGAATAACCATTCGACACTGAGAATAATGTCATAACAACCCATTTCGATAGAACACATAACATATTTCATGTGATACTAACCAATTTATAGGTGCACATTTTTACAATGTCATCCACATTTCATGGAACCACCATTGACAATAATGATCTAAAATTTTTTGACAACGTAGATATAACAATTGGGTTACTAGGAAATGCGATGATGAATGAAATTATGGGTTCTACCACTCTCAATGAGGATGATGGAATTCATGTGCTTAATGTATCCAATAAGCTTTGGGGTTTGGGGAGTAGAGAAGCCAAGAAGGGAATGTAAGAAATGGTTCAACTTCTGGTGGATTAATATATGGTGGAGTAGAAGCATCAATTGGGGGTAGGTCTACTACTAGGAAAACTTCGACCTCCTTGTCAGCAACATCCTCATAAATGGAAATAATTTTCTTTTTCCTTACACTTCTACCCTAGAAAATATATTTCATCACAATTGTAGAAAAGACCCTTGAGTTGGTGTTCAACCATTTGTTCCTGAGTTAATTTATGGATCTTGAGAGGAGTGGTAGGAGGGGTAGGATTGGTAGGTTGAGTGCAAGGAATAAAATGGGGTTTTTGGTTCTTGGCAGAGACAATATGTTGGGATTCCTTGGCTCATTGATTAGCTTCCAAACAAGCTTGAGGATGAACCATTAGGAATTGGGAGAGAATTTCATCCTTGAGGCCATTGATAGATAATTCCATAGAGAAATAATATGACATTCCCTCTCTTCATAAATACAAGTGTTCAAAGGAAGATATAATGTCTTCCACCATGCTAGATTGTTTGAACTTGTTAAAATGACCTAGATAGCAGGTTTTAGTGTCAAAGCATTCATAAAGATATGCAACAAAATGTGTCCAAGAAACCTACCCTTGGCATGTCTTTCTACACCATTGACACCATTTCCAATGTTCAAGATATAGATAGAGGACACCATAACAAGGTTTGGTCATCACATTAATAATTCCATGCAAGGATAAATAATGTTCCATTTTAGTGACCCAACCTATGGGATCTGAGCCATGAAATTTGTTCAACTCAACTCTGGGAAGACAGGGGTGACAATGAAGGGAGTTGGAATGAAAGGTCATATGATGGGAATATTCCTCACCTTAATAGTGTGAAGGTTGTTTTGGGGATCAAGATCCATGAGAGTATTCTAAACATTGGTTGAGAGCCATGTTGAGGGAGGCCAATTCACCCTCATCTTCTAGTAATTCACCCATAACGTTTCCCTCATAGGTATCGAATTTGGAATTGGAGGAATAAGTTTCTGAAGTCACTCTTTTGATGTTGTCCTTGTGTTGTTTGGATTCTTATTGCAGGTGAAGGATTTCTTGGTTGCGATTGGTGTCCATTTGAGAATGAGCGCTTCCAGGGAGGGTAAGTCAACCCATGAAAAAAAAATGAAGAAATGATATATATATGACGATGATCAGGGTGAAAAGAGAAATGCAATGGGATAGGCTTCAAATAAGGGTGCCTGGAAGGGTGGGTGGGAGAAAAAAAAAAGGATTATAAGTGATAGGTACCACAACGATCAGGGAGAAAAGGGAATTCCAATGGGATGGGTCACAAATAAGAGTGTCAAGAAGGGGGTTGGGTCCATGAAAAAAATTAGACTTAAATATGATATGTACCATTGTGATCAGGGTGAGGAGAGGAATCTCATGGGATAGGTCCCAAATAAGGGTGTAGATGGGGATGAGTATAATTTCTATTTCATTTACTCTTGCAGAGTTATAATCTGACCTGAATAATACAACAGTTTTGAAATTCCCAAATTCTTAATAGAAAAAAGAATTCTAGTAATTTCACAACCAAAATGTAGGAGGAAAGATTTAATGGAGAAAATATCCTTTATTTTCCTTGTTTGGTATGCTCTCCCCAGGTTAGGGTTTACAGGGTGCATATGGACAAGGGTTTTATCTAAGTTACAGCTCTCAAATATATGTGCAGGGTTGAACAATAGTACTCAAACCAATATCTTAGGGCACCAACTAAGGAGGCTCGATCAAACCATTAGCCATGCCACCTGATTTCCCAAGTACTAGAGAGTATATTCTATAGTGTTGTTCTTGGTGGCATTATAGAAATTAGGTGATCGATCAGTTCATCTATGATTGGTTTTAGAAGACCTAGGGGACTCTTGATATACCTACTGGTACATGTGAGTGATGGATGTGTACAGATTCTATTTCATGCAGTACTACTCGAGGGGTAACAACATGGATTATAGAGGTTTCCAAAAAGGGTGAATATTTGGTTTCTAGGAAACCCCATGAAACTGTCTATATCACCGAGGTGTAGTTTTCCCCACTATGATTTTACTCACTGAATTACAAATATTTGTTCTTTAAATATGTTGACAGTACTTGTATCTACCTTGGAAAACATTTTACCCACAATTCTTGCTAAGGAATCTGTTGTAATACCACCTGTAAGGTACCATATGTAATATAATATTCAGAAACATGAATATTCAGTAGATATCAATGGAACAACAAAATATTGAGAAGAACAATACCATAAACAATACCTTTATTCAAAGAAAAAATTGTTCACTTGCCTCTTCAAGGGGGAATCCTACAACAAAGTAGAGCTCTATTACAATAATTCTCAAGAAAAATATTTATCATTCCTTGTACTCTTATTTATACTAATTATATATCCTAAATAACATTCTAGAGGAAGATCTTTCTAGACGCATAAGATTCTATGAGGTCTTCTTACATTGACTTGTTCACATTTATTAAATAGGCCTTATTAATTAATTTTAGCCTTTATTACATGGAAAGTATATTATTCTAACTACATGAGGGGTCTGAGATCCCTTTAACTCAACAAAAGGAACCAAACTCACCTAAGAGGCCCAATTAGGCTTGTAAGCATTTGATGAGTGGTAAGGTTCTCCAGATTCAATATCTACTTGGGTTTATCAATGGGATTTAATTGTGATTGACAAACATATATGTCTTTTCCATTAAGCCATCTCCTTAGGCTAAGCAGTTATAATTTTTGGTTGTTTCTTCTAACGTTAAAATAAAAGGAATATGAAGCTCTAGACTAGATGATAGAGAGAACCTAACTATGTTTTTTTGTGGAAGGACGGATTTGGGATAACCTTTACTCTAGCATGCAAACGAAAAATGTATAAACAACTTCAAATTAGCATTGATACCATTTTAACTAGTAGACATTCAACATCATCTGAGATAAGAGTTAAATAAAAGAAACATACATGTGATTAAATTCTAGTGCAAGAAAAGTTATTTCTAATGCTCTATCACCAATCACAGGTTAACACAATTGATTTCTTGTCATCAATTTAAAGCAAAGGAACTGTTACAACATCATAAGATAAATTTAAATATAGATACAACAACTCTTACTCAACAAAGAAACAAATATGGAATCAGAAGACAAAGATACTCCTCCTCGGTCTAAACACATTCACACCTTATATGATAGAAGTATCTTTGGTTCTAAACCAAACTTCTCAATTAAACAAACTTGCACATAAGTAGTTCGATTACAAAATTTCAGAAAAATATTTTTCTCTAAAACCATCGACCTTTAACACGAGGTCGATCTTCCTATTTATAAAGAATCACTAAGATAAAACTCACTTATAAAATTCATTTTAAGTGAAACAAAATGGGATGTGGCATATTTATCTCTTTGTTCTCCTAAGGTCATCTAATCCTTTCACTACAGTGGATTATTTCTATCATATTCATACCATTGGAAGAAGAGGTCCTCAGATGCGTTTTCATATGGGAACGTATGTTGATCCATAGGGGTGGAGAGGATTGCCTTTATCTCTACTTCTTATTCCTTGTACTTGACCAATTTTACACTTAAGCATTGTAAGACTGCCAGAGATTTGATCGAGGATTCTACAAACTTATTCGTCAGACCTGGGAGCATGATTGACATCTGCAAAATATCCATTTCCCATGCTAGGTATTTCTCTATAGGTTATTTAACAATATTTCTCTATAGGTTATTTAACAATATCTTGTAAGTTGGTCAAATGTTCTGGTGGACCAAACTCTCGAAAATTGATGCGCATCATTTCCAGGTTGATTTTCTCCCATCTTTTCTTGCATTCTTCCTACCTTTATTTTATTTTTCTTTGAGTCTCTTAGACCATGAACACCCAGTCTTCGGCTTCTTTTCATATTCAAGCAATGCTATTTTCCATCAACACTCGAATACCATGCTCCTCTGCTTCACAACCCTTTTGTATTTCATTGATGTAATTGACTCATTCTAAGGCTCGATGTGCCTTTTCGAACCACCACTGCATATCTTTTCATGTCTCCATACCCATTAAAGTATATTATTGAAGATTGACTATATGAGGAGTGAAGAGGTATACTTATCTTCTTAATTTCCCATACATTTCTGGGAACTCACTCCTTAATAGTACCACTGCTTGTGTCGAGTTCTGGTAGTACTCATCCTGATGACGTGGATGGTAAAATTATTTTCTCATGGAAATTGCATCCTCTTCATCCTTCTTTTCTCTCTCAAGTGTGGCACCCATTATGTCCATTCTAGCTCCAATGAGCTCGATCATATTAGTATCCTCTGTATCAAATAGTGTTTCTTTCATGGTTATGAGAATAGTGCTATCCAATGTGAGTTTTTTTTCTTGACCATCCTTTTCATCAAGATTTTTTACTTCTTTTCATAAGAAATGCCATGAACATAAAAAATTTCATCCATGGGCTCCAGAATATGATGATCTCTCCAGGACAACATATTTCCCAGGCTTCCTCATGTGTAGAGACGCTCCATGGCATCTTCTTGTGCTGGTTCTTTTTATGTTTCATGGTTGGGAACACTTGAATTCTTGGTAGGGGATTTTTTTGGAGGCTTTGTAGGCTGGTCATTGTACATGGTCTCAAGGATCGATTGCGCTTGCACTCCATATGAGGGATTAGAGGGAAGCTCAGTACCGATTGACAATTTGGCTAGTGGGGTGCAAATTTTTGGTGGCTCCATTATTACTCCTTGTTCACTTGTGTCCATGTTATCTTTAGAGATGGCACCGTGTGGTTGAGTCTCTCCTGTCGGTTGTTTCTCTAGTGAACTAAGGAATTCATCTTCAGAAGTGATTGTGGCATCCTGGCTGCCCTCCTGAGATTCCTTTACAATTTCATCAGGAGCCAATGTAGACACTTCACCTGGGATTTCCTCCTAGGTGATTACAACTGGATATATGTGTGAAACCTCTAATCCTTCATTATCATCATATATAGTGATTAGGTCCATAAGAATGGTTGTCACCATTTTTCCGCTTGATACTCTTGTTGGCCTTTGTTGAACTATAAGTGTTATCAGAGATCTCACCTAAAAAGTTTCTTCCTGATCGATAATTTCTGTTGGTGGAGCAACACTTGAGCCATTTTTCTCTACCTCTGGGTCACTGGTGTTGATCGGGCTAATCCTCATCATATCAATCAAAGGGTTCAATGGGGGATCTTTCTCTACCCTTTGTATGGCTCTTTAGGATTCTTCCAGTAACAACATCCACCTCCTTCATACCTTTGCTTCTTCCACTGTTATGCTTTCGTCTCTGACCCTGAGAGCTTCTTGAGATATCTTCTCTATTTGTCTCAACCTGCTCATCTAGGGACATAACCTTGAACTTATTCATATTCGGGTTGGCCCTTCTTTGCAGTACTTCTTCCCATTCCTAGGCACCTTCACTGAATATTTCATCTTCAAAATTATCATGAGTATATGAACAATACGAGGATACCCGCGTCGCGTGATGGGGAGATAAGCCCTTGGGATCATGCTTGTGAATGCGGTTCATATAAAACTGGTACTCGATTTGATTGAGCCCCTCTTGTTCCACATGTGCAGTGTCTCTCACCATGTAAAATCCTATGTGGAAACCATAGGGAATGAACACTCTCTTCTTGTCTTTGACTAGGGAGGCATTGTATCCTTGCAAGATGGTATGGTAACAAATCTACCCCAAAATGAGGTGATATGGAACATGAACATGGAGAAGGTGAGGTGCGTCAATAACTCTGAACACTCTAATATAAGTGCTAGTTTCTTCAAAGTACTAGTGGCCAACCTTTTCTATCATCTTCTTTGGCACCAAAGAAATCTGAGGGAACTCTTTTATAAAAATGAGGAAGTAAACCCTGGCTAGGAAATCATTGCATATTAAAGAGTATGATATCTTATATCTATTTTCCCACAAATATGTTGAAATAAACATGTATAGGAAATTATGAACATGCCAGCTCAAATTCATACCTACAAAAATGTTTGTTGCACAAATTACATCCAACAACTAGGATGCCATGTAGAAATATGAAACCTCTCCTTCCTTTGGTGTCTAAGCCTGTGAAATATTTATGCTGAGTAGTTTGGATATAATGGATGCACAATTGAAGTTGCTCCCTGAAATTGCCACAGTGTATGCTAAGGGCATCCATGCCTCTCAAAATTTGGAGTAATCCTTGTGTCCATATAACCGACATATTAACGCCATCAGATACATGTATGGCTCTCGAATATTTACTGTGTTTTACCAGCCGATGCTACTAATTGTGAATTTCTTGTCTTCTTTCAATCACGAGGATATAAATCGGCTGGTATCATGGATCTCGTAGAACTTGACCATGAAGTTTGTGTTTATCCTTTCCTCTGGGTCTCTAAGTTTGTAGTACTTCTGCACCTCCATTAGAAGGAAAACAAAAATACACTCACCTTGTTCATTGTTGATGGTTCACTTTAGCATGTCAGCATGGTCGATTATCTATCCCAAGGCTTCGATGCATGGAAGAACTAGGGTCCATCTAGTCACCCTGTACATATTTGACCTACTAATGTTTGGAAACACCTCATCATCCAATATTCGAACATCTGGATTGCTCTGAGGCATGAACTCGGGGTAGTCCTCCTAACTAATGTTTTTGTATGGGTCGTGCCAATGCGAGAGAACCACATTATATCTCGTGGTCGCTTCTATGTCACTGAACGTTGTAGGCTGGATAAACTGCTTCTTAGTGGACGTGCAGATAACATATTTCATCTTTGAGGGGAAATCCAACTCCCTTGCAACACTCGATGTAGATACTTTCCCGACCTCTAGTTCTTCTATATTGGGTTTCCTTGGTGAGAGCCTGGTTGTCGGCTTTCTTGGAGGCATTTTCTCTTCCTTTCACAAGATTAACTTGGTTTAAATATTGGTTGTAATTTCTTAGACATGCTCTCTCGCTCCTTCGACTTCTTCAGGAAATAAATTATTTGTTCAGAAATTGATGTGTTTTAATATGTCTTTGTAATTTAAAGGAGAACATACTTACCTTGTCGCATCAATTCTTAAATTCAATGTTCTAAATATAGGCTGCAAAATCCATCAATAATCCGAACCACGCTCGAGATTAAATGAAATGCAAATTAGCAGCGCAATAACCTCTTGATGTCTGGGAAATATGTAAAGATGGTAGGTACAATCTGTTTGGGAGGATGGATTCTTTCCCATATACCAAAAAGTACAGAGATTTTCCTATGGATTCTTTAGTTGTCACTCTATCAACCCAGAGAGCATTATGAAGTAAATTATGCCAATTTCTTTGATTTCAACAACTGTCTTTTTTAAGATTCACACCAGATTTTTATTAGTTGAGTCTGCTACTCTATTCCCTTGCAGATAATAGTTTGCAAAATATATTATTATTATCCCTTTATCGAGGGAGAATTCTTTCAAGCATGTGGAAGAAAAATAGGCAGCATTTTAAAAAAAGAGGATGGAAGAAATCCCAAACCTTGTTATTAGGTGTTTTTTCTAAAAAATGGATCACTACCTTTTCATTAATGTTCTTAAGAGG
This sequence comes from Picea mariana, assembly GCA_032191745.1. NCBI lineage: Eukaryota > Viridiplantae > Streptophyta > Pinopsida > Pinales > Pinaceae > Picea > Picea mariana. The sequence continues at coordinate 14,876 of JASDQU010686732.1, forward strand.
GATATATTATGTCCACCTTTTGAAATATTCTATTGCAGTTAAGATGTACTTACATTGTTTCGAATAATTTAGATTAATTTCTTCGATGACATCTATTTCACATTGCTAAAAGGGTATGGATATGGTCACTGGTTGGAGCAGAATGGCTAGTGTCTTCTCCCTAACAACACTCATTTGACAAGATTAACATTTCCTAGCATATTGTAACATCCCCATCCACCCATGGGTCGAGGAATGCTACCTTCAAGCCCGCCCTTGGACTTCATTATGTTACAATACCTTTTTAAAATTTAAGGATGCATAAAAGAAAAGAATTTAACAACATGCACAATAGTAGTCAACAAGTATGCATAGTCTTAAGATTCAATTAAACGATAATTAAATATAAAGTGAAAATACATTCATATACATGTAAATGATACCATAACAGAGATCACTTATCTTTATGAAAGATGACACCAACTGGCTATAGACCAAGGACGTTCCACCCAACCGTAGACACCACTACTCCAAATCTCAACAACAGTGTCACCCCTGAGCAAGGGCCATGAATCCAAAAGGATAGTTCCAGAGTGTACTTGGCTTCCCAAACCAGTCATCACCCAAGCTCTCATAGGTTTCCCAACACTCACAACAATACAAGTACCCAGCTCTCTTGTACCCAGCCTATATCGCCCCAAGATAATGGACCTCCACCCTTCTCTGCCATGTAGTCCCTCAGGTAGTCCCTCTCCTTTATTTTTGGGCCTCCAACATACCTAGTCCATAATCTCAAAGATGGAACTCTTAGGACTTGCAATTGTGAGAAAAACGAGGCATAGGCCAACACATCTCAGACATGCAGGCCCCAGGTCATGGTTGGATTGCACCAACAACCATTACAACCAACTATCTCATGGTTAATTATTTAGTAGTTTGGGTCCCCTCCCAATCCAAGAAGCAGGTGAGGATGAGTCAATGGATGGGTAAGTGGTTGCATAAAAGTTCGTGATGTAAATGAAGGAACGTACAAGAAATCAACGAACAAGCCATCGATCAAACCCCCCCATCAAACCAGAGGCGGGTTTAAGTAACTTCGTGGGGAATCAAGAACCTCCTGGTATTTCACAAGAATCTCACGTAACCAATCCCCTCCCTTAAAAAAAAAGGGTAATTAACATAGGAATACACATTTATCCCCTCAAGCCCTATCTCTTGTGGAATCATAGCCCCTTATAACTTTAGTCCTTGTCTGTCTAGTAGCCAATGATGTGTTTATTTTTAATAATGATCAAATCATTTCATTTCTTTGGCACACTGGCCTTTTGATAATTGTTTGGGCACCCTAGCTTCTCATTATTGTAACAATACATTATTTAAAATGGGGGTTTAGAACCTGGGGTGTTACATCCCCTCCCCCTTATTTTGGCATTGTCCTTAGTGCATATACAAAATATAGATTGAAATCTCAAATTTATTCAAAACATTCTGGGTACTCTTCCCACATGGAATACTCATGCTCCCAAGCAACATCTTCAGGACTGTAGAAGGTCCACTGAACTTTTACCATCTCTATAATTTGATTCTGACTTTTTTTTCCAGTACCCACATTGGCTGAACCTAAAAATATCCCTCTGTCTCTACCTGAATCAGACACCAATCAATAACATGGTTAGGATCTTGTACATATTTCTTTAGTAAAGAGGCATGAAATATATTATGCACATTCATGGAAGTAGAAAATGCAAGCATGTATGCAACTGGCCCTATTCTATCCAATATTTCTAATGGACCACAAAATCTTTCTGCCATCTTTGTACAACTACTCAATTTCAAAGATTTTTTCTAGGGCTTCACATTCAAAAGTACATGCCCCCCTACTTTAAATTCTCTAGTTGTCATGTTCCTGTCTTCATAAACTTTTTGTATATCCTGAGCTGCCTTTAAATTCTGCTTGATCTTAACCACCTAGTCTTCCATTTCCCTGAGCAACTCTGGCCCAAGTACCACTCTATATGTTGGCTTGTCCTAGCTTACTGAAGTATCACATTTCCTACCGTACAAGTCTTCAAATGGGCTCATTCTCAATGAATCTTGATACCCATTATTATATGCAAACTCAAACAAGTGTAAGTAATCTTCCCACTTAGATGGCTTATCCATCACATACATTCTCAGCATGTCTTCAATTATTTGATTGACCCTCTCTATTTTCCCATCTATCTCGGAATGATATGTTGTGCTAAAGTTTATATTTGTGCCAAATCCTTTAAACAATCCCCTCCAGAAATTGGAGGTAAACTTTGTATCTCTATCTAAGACAATTTTCCTAGGTATACCATGCAATCTAGCAATTTCCTTCACAAAAATTTCTGCAATATTAGCTGTTGTATGTGTTGTATTCACATGCACAAAATGAGTAGCCTTTGTTAATTTTTCAACCACCACCATGATTGAATCATGTTTCTTATTCGTTCTTGGTAATCCTATGATGAAAACCATGGTGATCAATTCCCATTTCTTCTCTGGGATTGGAAATGGTTGCATCAAACCCACTGGGTGCCTATGCCCAGCCTTCACCTTCTGACATTGCATACATCGAGTGATGTAAGAAACAACATCCTTCTTCATTCCCAGACAAAAGAACTAGCTTCTTAATGCTGTAATTGTTTTCTGGTAAGTGGGATGTCTAACATAAGGAACATTATGCATTTCCTTCGGTACCAAATTCCTTAGTTCTCCATAACTAGAAACATAGATTCTATTTTTATGCATGAGTAGTTCGTCTTCCTTTATCTCATACTCCTTTATTTTCTATTGTACATCTCCTTGCTATAAATTTTCCATTACCTGTAGGTAATGCTGGTATGTAATAAGACCATCTAAAATTATGCACTTCAAGTCTGAGTGATGCATACTGACAATAGTAGCATGCATGAGATGCACTCTTCTACTAAGCGCATTGGAAACTTTATTCTCCTTTCCCTTGATATGATTGATACCGAAGTCATATTCACTTAGAAATTCTAGCCATCTTGTTTGAATAGCATTCGAGGTCGGTTGTTCAAAATGATACTTCAGGCCAATGTGGTTTGTCCTTAATTTGAATTTCTTCCCCATGAGATAATGCCTCCACATCCTCAAGGCATGAACAATGGAAACAAGCTCCAAGTCGTGAGTGGCATAGTTCCTCTCATGTTCCTTAATCTTTCTGGACTNTTACATACCACAAAACTTTCATTTGGGTCAACAATCTTTAACACAGGTGCACTAGTAAGTAATTCCTTCAACAGATTAAAATTATTTTCACACTTGAGTGTCCATTCAAATTTAGTTCCCTTCTTTTGCAAAGTGATAGGATGATAAATCCTAGAGAACCCTACTATGAACCTTCTATAGTAGCCAACTTATCCCATAAAAGATCTAACGTCTGACAGATTTCTTGGTGTTGGACATCCTCTAATGGCTTCAATCTTCTTTGGATCTACTGCTATGCCTTGATCTTAAACAATGTGTCCCAATTAATGGATCCAATTTTGATAAAAAGAACACTTACTCAACATAGAATACAACTGATATTCTCTCAGTACTTGCAATACCAATATTAGGTGATGTTCATGCTCCTCTTCATACTTAGAATAGATAAGTATATCATTGAGGAATACTATGAGAAACTTATCCAAATAATTCATGAATATTCAGTTCATTATGCACATGAATATAGTTGGTGCATTGGTCAATCCAAATGACACAACTATAAATTCATAATTCCCATACCTGGTCCTAAAGGTTGTCTTATGAATGTCTTATTCCTTTATTCTTACCTGATGGTATCCTGCCCTCAGGTCAATTTTTGAAAATATCTTTTCTCCTCTTAGCTAATCAAAGAGATCATTAATTAGGGGTAGTGGATACTTTCTATTTATGGTGTACTTTTTCAGATGTCAGAAGTCAATACACAGCCTCAAGGTTACATCCTTCTTTCCGACAAAAAGTATTGGTGCTCCCCAAGGTGAAACACTTGGATGTATGTACCCTTTCTTCAACAATTACTCCAGCTTCATTTGTAATTATTTTAACTTAGGTGTGCCCATTCTGTAATGTGTTTTTGACACTGGGTCAACTCCTTGAACTAAATCAATTGAGAAATCTATCTCCCTTTGTGGTGGAAATCCAAGTATTTCTTGGAATACATCTTCAAATTCTTGTAGTATCAAGAAATATTCGAGGCTTGGCCCCTTTGTATTTTTTAGCTTTTCCACATGAGTTGCATACAATTTACATCCTTTCCTAAAACATATTTTTAGCTGTAAAGATGAAACCCTTATAGAGATGGGTCTTGGAACTCCTTTCATAGTGCTATGTTTTCCATTTCCATCAAGACATGTAAAAGTCTTGTTATGATAATATAGGACAACATGATGCTTGTCCAACCAATCCATTCGAATAAGATTATCATAAGACTCCAATGGTATGATATTTAGATCAATACTAATATTTAGGCCATTAAGACTTATGGAACAACTTTTGACCATATCATGGATCCTTCTTTCGGTTCCAGTGGCTAACTGAACCAAACATTCTTTTCCAAGTTTACTTTTCTCCAAATGTAGTCTATCCACTATTTTAGGATCAATGTAGTAATTACCTTCTCTTGAATCGATCAAACTAACAACAGGTTGACTTATGATCATACCTTCCACCTCAATCATATTGGACTAGTACTATTCTTTTCGATCATTTAAAGATTCATATATTCTTCCCATATCTTTGATTGTTGTATCCCCTTGGATGTTGTGCACAATCTTCACTCTATCCTTTTTGTGTGGGAAATCCTTGTACAAGTGATCTTCCTTACATCCCCAACATTGGATTGATGGTTTTCCCCTTTTTTCCAAGGAATCTTCCTTCTTGAAATCTCACTTAGCATACTGATATTGATGATTTCTATTAGGCTCATTCCTATTGAAGGAAGGTTTGAATCCTTTCCTCCTCTGATCAGAATTCACATTTTTCTTGTCCTTCCAAGATTTCTACAGAGATTCTCTTCCCTCGCCTTGCTCATACATGTATTTAGCCTTCCTGATGGCCTCTGTTAAGGTCTTGGGTTCATCATAATTGATCTTTTCCTTATAGAAGGCTGGCAGTCCACTTAGAAATTTATGTATTTTCACTTTATCATCACCAATGAACCTGGCATACTTTAACAATCCCAAGAACTTCTTCTCATACTTTGCCATAGTCATGCTTCCCAACCCGAGTTCAAAGAACTACATTTTCTTGTCATAGAAATTCTCTTAGAGGTACTGCTTCTGAAAGTACTTCTTGAACTGCTTCCAAGTGATCATACTTTCATTAACATTTTCCACTTGCTTCAATTGGTCCCACCACATTGCATCTTTCCCGTGTAAATGGTAGGTGGAAATCCTCACTTCCAAATTGGATGAATAGTTATGCAACTAAAAATATCTCCTAAGCCCAAGAAACCATGCTTCGACATCATATTCCCTTTATCTTTAACCCTTGAAGGAAGGTGGCTTGAGATTCCTCATCTCTCCTTGTAAACTATCTACCTCGTGTTTCCTTCTTTGGTGTCTGACAAGAGACACCTTTGGACTGCTTACAGGATCTTCTGATGCATAAAAATTTCTTTCTGAGTAAGGAGGTGAGTGATGTCCATGAGCTCTTATAGCACATCTGGAATAGCCAACTCTTCCACAATCATCCTTTCTTTCATGGCACCTACCTTCTTCCTCTTGTTTTGAGTTTGATCCCTTCTTCGTTTGTCTCTACAACTGATTTAAGCTCTGCAACACTCGAGCATTTATTTGACTTTTCTCTCTCATCAATCTCTCATTCTCTTCTTTGTAGCTCTACACTTCCATATTTAAGCTTCTTACTATCTCTATTAATGTTTCCTGCTCTCCTTTTCCCTTGCATCCATTAGACTCTGTATCTGCATTTCCAACTCTGGTATTCTGGACTTCAGCCTCCTTATCATTACTGGAGGCCCCCTTTCCTTCTTCCATTTCCCCAATATGCATCCTGAGTTGATGTGTTTAAACCCCTTAATTCTGTAAAATGTTCATGCGACCATTTTGTTATAATTATGCATATGATAAACAAAATTTCCAAACCATGCTACAAGTCTCTTTATTTTTTTTTTGTTCATGGAGATCATATCCCCATTCTCTGAAAATAACAGTGTCATGTTATCCTTGGCCAACGCAGAATCTCAACGTGCATAGGTGCTTCCTTCAAACCACCTTCACAGGTGACCAGGACTAGAAACCGTGGCTAAATCCTTCCTGAGCACTTTTATGTCTTGAAGGCAACCGATTCGTCCCTTATCCCTCCTTCCCTCATCTCTTAATCTGCATATGACCATGGACATGAACCTGTGCTTAACTAAAAAATATCTTGTCGAGATCTTCGAGACTTCAGAATGTTTATCTAGGACCAGATCAACGGTCCTCACCCTCTTTCATGATCAAAGATCACGCTCCACTTTGGGACTCCATGATTCAGGAGTCTCCACTTTCCTCGCTTGCCTCCTCCCTAAATGATTTTAACTAGAGTTCATGATATTTCGATGGGTGTCCTCCCACAGATCAACGACTATAAATAACTTTGTCTCTTCGGGCTTCAGATGTTTCAAACTTTCCTCCTGCACTTTCTCCCAAGGTGCTTTCACCCGAAGTCGATGATCCTTCAATGTGTGTCTTCTGGAATCAATGGTCGATATGTACTCTGACCTTCGGGCCTTCGAGATTTTTCCACCCAATGCAACATGTCACATATTTCCCCTCTAGAGTGCCCAGTCTCTGAACTGCATGATCTTTTGCCACTTGATGAAATACTGGAAGTGGACACATGGCCCAATCACGCATGTGACATGTGTCACGTTCTAACTAACCTTTAAATACTCCAAATGATCAAAACTTACTAACACATGGCACACATCCCATGCATCCACATCATCCAAAGTGAATTTTGCAAGACATGTCACTTTGGGAATTCCAGAAGACACATCACCTCTAGGTGATATCATTGTCCCCCATCGTTTCAGCTCTTTGAGCTTATGGACTTTGAGAGTTTCCATGCTAGCACACTTCCAATTCTCTTGAACTATGTATTCCTCAACTAGCCAATCTATTGCCATGTGTCCTCCTAGATCATATGACTAAGATTCACTTCAGGTCTTCACCTAGAGTCCACAGATTTGCACCATGTTCCCTCCTTAATCTGATGGTTGAGGCTTACCTCGGGTCTTTGGAGTTCAGAAATCTCAAACTTCAAAACTTATTTGGCCCCACTGGATTTTATCTAAAGCCTTGGATCTGGTGATGCGTGTCTCTCAACAAATCAATGGCTTAGATCCTTTCGGATCTTTGGGTTTCAAAAATCTCAACCCTCAAATTTATTTTTTGCCAAAGTGCATGGATTTCTGTCACGTGTTCTCCTGGATCAGATGGCTACAATTAGCTTTGAATCTCCGAGGTATGGAAATCTCAATTCTCAACTTCTCCTTGCTCATCTTTTCTCGGAGTGATTTCAGCTGGAGCACACAATTGCTTGACATGTGTCCTCCTACAGATCAATGGTCCCCGACTACTTATTCTCTTTAGTGGTTCATCTCTCGAGAGCTAGCAAGTCACATCACTACATGCCTTTCAATTTGTGGGGGCATGCATGGATGGTTTGGATTAACCCACTTTTTTCCCGGTAATTCTCTTGACACTGGCACATAACCCTTTGGTGAAAGCATGGTTTGGATTGTGGGACCTCCTAGGGGAATTATCTCCCAAGAAACATGGTTCCCTGCAATGCTTTGTGTCCATTAATCTCTCTCTCCAATGGGATCCAATGGCTGGGACCTTAACGCCTGCTTCCTTTTCATCGAATGACCCTTGTTCACCTGTCCTCCAATCCAATGATCTCAAATCCCTCCTAATCCTACAGTGGCGATCGCTCCTAAATTCAAGGGGGACTGTCACAATCCTTCGAACCCCCTTACAACGGATCTCTAATGATCTAACTCTTGTGTATATTCTGCAATGCCATTCCGCCTGATCTTTTCAACTCCATGGTCAGAATTGGATCTCGACCGCGAGACTCTAACCAACAGACCTAGCCCATATCAGCCCAATGTTTCAACTAGAAGATCTGATACCATTCTGTAACATCCCTAGCCACACACAGGATGGGGCATGCTACCTCAACCCACCCTTGGAATTATTTCTCTTACGATACCTTTTTAAAATTTAAGGATGCATAAAAGAAAAGAATTTAATGACATGCACAATAGTAGTCAACAACCATGCATAGTCCAAAGATTCAATTAAACGATAAATAAATATACAATGTAAATACATTCATATACATGTAAATGATACCATAACAAACAGAACTTATCTTTATGAAATATGACACCAACTGGCTATAGACCAAAGACGTTCCACCAAACCGTAGAGATCGTTGCTCCAAATCTCAACAACAGTGTCACCCCCAAGCCAAGGCTATGAATCCACAAGGATGGTTCGAGAGTGCACTTGGCTTCCCAAACCATTCAACACCCAAGATCTCACAGGTTTCCCAACACCTACAACAATCCAAGTACCCAGCTCTCTTGTACCCATCCTGTACCACCACAAAAGAATGGACCTTCACCCTTCTCTTCCATGCAGTCCCTCAGGCAGTCCCTCTCCTTTATTTTGGGGCCTCCATCACAACTGGTCCAGAATCTCAAAGATGGAACTCTCAGGACTCGTAGTTGCGAGCAAAATGGGGCACAGGTCAACGCATCTCGGACATGTAGGCCCCAGGTTATGGTTGGATTGCATCAACAACCATTACAACCAACTATCCCATGGCTAATTATTTAGTAGTTTGGTTCCCCTCCTAATCCAAGACGTAGGTGAGCATGGATCAATGGATGGGTAAGTGGGTTCATGAAAGTGTGTGAGGTAAATGAAGGAACGTATAGGAAATCGACAAAAAATCCATCAATCAAACCCCCCCATTAGACCAGAGGTGGGTTTAAGTAACTTTGTGGGGAATCAAAAACCTATTGGCCTTGCCCAATAATATCATGTAACTGATCCCCTCCTTTAGAAAAAAATGGTAACTAACATAGGAATATACATTTATCCCCTCAAGACCCCTCTCTTATGGAATCATAGCCCTCTATAACTCTTGTCCTTGTCCGTCTAGTATCCATCGATGTGTTTATTATTAATAATGATTAAAACATTACATTTATTGGGCACACAAGCCTTTTAATAATTGTTTGGGCACCCTGGCCTCTCAACATTGTAACAATACATTATTTAAAATGGGGGTTCATAACATGGGGTCTTACACATATCACGCTTGTCTTTGAATAAAGTTGGAAAATAATAACCAATCCGTAATATTTTGTGAGTCGTTATTTCTCCTATAAAATGTCCTCTTGTCGAGCGATCATGGAGTTCTTTGAGTACCTCTTTTGCATCATTATGTTCAATACATCTAAGGATTACCCCATCATAGTTTATGCAGAAAAGAACATAATTAATGAAGCGATATTCAAAGGATTTTAACTCGAGGGCTCTCCTTTCCCTAGGGTTTAGGTTTTATAGGTATGTTCAATGATGCAGGAGATAAAACAATTTTCCATACCAGGATTATTTCTCGGGAGGTATGTAGAATGCTTCTCCACACCATAATGATAGTTAATTTTCCCAACTAGGGTCTTCCTTGTTGATTAGGTCTTGGGCCTCAGCAACAAGTTTAAACAATCCTTGTCCTTTGACTATTTTTCCAGGTTTGATGTCTAAATCAAATTCTTGAATGATTTCCATCTAATTTACCCTCCTTTATCCCATCTCCTGTTGAGAGAACAAAGATCATACCATTGGATGTGGTACTATGACCTTGGTATGATTCTTTAGGATATAGGATCTGAAATGCTTGATTGCTTTATATACTGCATAAGCCTGTTTGTTTCTAGAAGGCTAGTTTAGTTCCACTCCCTAGAGGTTAATGCTCATAAAGGAAAATGGTGCTTCATTGTTCTCATCATCCTTTTGGGTAAGTATTGCAACCAAGGATTGGTCAGAAGCAAAGTTATAAAGGAAAAACTATTTTCTAAAGTCATGGATTTGAAACACTCATGCTTGGTAGATGGGAGTTTTGATGTTATTGAAGTATCCTCTCCTTTATTCATCTCATTTAAACTCTACATCCTTGCGAATCACTTTTTGTAAAGGGTTAATAGTTTCAGTGAAGTCAGGAATAAATTTCCTCCCAAAGTTGGTTTTCCCGAAAAATGATTGGATGTCCTTTTTATTGTGAGGCAAACTGAGTTCAGCTATCGCTTTGATCTGATCAGGGTCGATGTTGATTCCTTTCCAGGACATGATACGACCTAATAATTTTCCTTCCTCTACAACAAAGTTTTTCTTCTTAGGGTTCAAAGATATTCCATACTTCCTACACCTTTCAAAGATCTGAGTCAAATGTTGAATGTGGTCTTCCTTATTTTTTTATTATACTGTTACATCATCTAAATAGACTACCACACATTTGTTAATAAAAACTATAAAAACTACATCCATCACCCTCTGAAAAGTTTCCCCTGTGTTGATTATCCTCAAAGGCATGGTTTTATAAGCAAAGGTCCCCCATTTGGTTTAGAATGTAGTTTTTAGTCAATCATTTTCTAAAACCATGACATGGTTATATCCTAAACAACCTTCTAGGAGAGAAAAAATTTCAAAGCCAGATACCGTTTGGAAGAGTTGTTCCATGGGTGGTACTAGGTAGTTATATTTTTATGATGATCTCTTAAGGTTCCTAAAATAAATAAAAAAACGGATATCTCCAGAGTTCTTTCTAATAGGCACCATATTGGCTACCCATGCAGAATGTCTTACCTGAAAGACAATCTTGGCATCTAATAAATTTTTCAACTCTTGATACATTTGTGGTTCCAGAGAAGGGTGGTACTTTCTAATCTTCTGTTGAAAATGTTTCATTCCATATTTTAATGGGATTGTATGTAGAATAATGTGAGTATCATATGTTTTAAATTCTTGGTAGGACCAACAAAAGACATCTTGAAATTATTTAAATAGTTTAAGATAAGCGTTCATGTCCTATTTGGATACTTCCTTACCTAGGTTGACATTTTTTGGGTTTTCAAGGGTTCCTAGGTTTATAGTTTCATATATAGGGCATGAGCTCCCTTTTTTTTCATTTTTCATCCTTTTAAATATTTCTCTTAGGTCGAAAATGTTTTCCATATTGTCCACTCCTTTTGGTATGGTGTGAAACTTTTGTTTTTCATTGGGGTGATCTATGTCCCTTTTCTGTTTGTGGTGATTTGATTCTATGATTAGTTCTTGGAATATTTCATCATCAATGGCCAAATCCTTAAAATTCTCCTCGTTAGTCAAGAAATCTACAATCTGTTCATCCTGTTCAAAGACTTTCCAGTTAGAAATGTTGTTCCACATCGATGATCTGTAGAGAAGTTCCAATCCAATCCTTGAGGCTTTATAGTCTTCTAAATGAGATAATCTTGAGGATGTGGTGACCAAAGAATAAATAAGAGTATTTTTTTTCCTAGGAACAACGGTAATGTTGAAGGCCTCAAAATTGTCTATTAGCCTATGTACTTCTTGTTGGTAGTTCCTAAAGTGGGTGATTTTCAATGAATGGTATTCTTTACTTGTCTAATGATAATTTTCGAGTCTCCAAAAACTTTCAATTCTTGGACATTTAAGTCTATGGCATTTTTTAGTCCCTAAACTAGAGCTTCATATTTAGCAGTGTTGTTAGTGCATTCAAATTCTAATCTTGAAGATAAAAAAATTTGTTTCCATTTTGGGTCAAGGAGGATACATCCTTCTTCCGACCCATCTTGCGATTTAGAACCATCAAAGTAGACTGTCCAAACGTGTGAGGAAATATTAGTAACTTCTTCATGGCTAGTTATTTTATCACTTTCATCTTCCTTGTATGCTGCTCCTGATAGAGAATCCTGATAGAAGATACTTTCTTCCATGACTGCCAGTAGGTTTACTTACAGGTCATTTTCGAGCTTTGAGTGAGAGGTACATCATATGAAATAGGTAGGAAATCACCAAAATCAAAATCATAGGAGTAGTTTCCTAACATAGAGAAGTATGTCGATGAGGTTTTGTTGGGAGTTTATAAATCAGTAAAAGTGTGTTTGAGATATCTTTATCTATTGATCCTAATCATGTTTGTATTTCCTTTTAACGGTAGCCAGAGGTGATCCCAGTCAGTACTAAAGTATCCATTTAATTTCTTGGACCAATCTCAGCTAATTAACAATCCATATGCCTCTGGGATGTCTACCAAGATTATGTCAATTACTTGAACAAATTTTGGGTGTGTATCCATTCTGATCATGACATATTTAAGTTCCCCAATAACCTTCACTTGAGTCCTATCTAGTTGTATAACATGTTTATCACTTTTAAGAGGGGTTGAGTTCAATTTCTTGCATATTGACAATGGCATGACATTAGAGGATGCCCCTGAATCGACTAGGCAATTATCTAGGCTTTTGTTAAAGACTTCAATTGTTAAAAGGGAATGAGGAACAATAGGTTTTCCTCTTTTTTCTAAAGAGAAAGTGTTCGCACTTTGTTTATTTTTTAAATCTGTGGGGGATGAGATCTCTCATAAGCTAGTTCTCATCATAACAAATTATATTGATTTTAAGGCATGTAACATGAAATACTTTTGTTGAGGGATCCTACACATTTCCATGACAGACACATTAACCTTCATCTTCTTCAAGTCTTCTACAACATTATAGTCCAGTTTAGGATCTCCTTGTGTGTGTATGTTTGCGGGATTATTTTGAGAAGCAAATAAAGGTTTTGGGAGATCGACCACTTGATTCCCTCTAAATAACTAGGTAGTGGTGGGATTAGTTTGGACCGGTTGAATTCTACCTCGCATCTGTACAAATAGAACTTTAGCAGGAGGTTCCTGCACTTTAACGAAATCATTGAAAGGCATCAGGTGGTTGGAATCCCATAACAACATGGATGTCTCTTCGGGTGGCTCTTGAATTTCCTGATCGATGGTGTTTATTGTCGATCCATTGGGTTTTCTAGTTAAGGATCATTCATATATGAATAATTTATCCATTAAATTCATAGAATGAACCCATTGAGGGCAGTCCCTTTATGAATGATCTTCTTGGTGGTACGTGTAGAAAGAGTCAGATGCTATAGTTCCTAAGTCAATGTTTCGGTTAGCTAGGGGAGGTTTTATAGCTTTAAAAGGTGGATTTATTTTAAATAAGGGTTTATAAGGTCTTTGATTTTGGTTTCCCTCCCCAACACTCCTTTTCATATCTATGATCTTGTTGGATAGTTTTTTGATCATCCACTGTAGGTTTTTTAGATCTCCTCCTTCTTTATTAGGACCTAGTTCTATTTTTTTTATCGAGGGTCTTCTTAAAAAATGTTCTCTCTTAGGTAGAGGTTGGGTTTCTTTCTTCATCAATGAGATATGACCTTCTTTGGATCCTTTCATTTGGAATAAAATCGTCTTATCTTCCTTGAAATTTTTGGCTAGGGTATGCTTCACAGCCCTTTTTACGAACATGGAGATGGAAGCTGGGAGAGCTTTAACGTATACTTCAATTTGCAACTCCTGGGTAGGTTTAGCCTCGGGTTGAAATTTTTTAAGGATAGTGTTAAATCGTTGGTTGAAATATTTAAACTTATCTTTTGGACTCATGGTGACAATGAAAAGATCAACCATTAAAGCTCCCGTGGTGGTTTCTTCTGCAAATTTATCTAAGAAATATTTTTGAAACTTCGTCCAAATAGTTATGAATCCAAATGGCATGTTAAAATACCAATTTCAGGCTGAATTCTCAAAGCTATATGGAAACACCCTACACAATACATCTTCATGCTGTACGCTCATCAATCTTATAGATAATGTGAACTTCTTGATATGGTCCTCAGGCAATCCAGAGGTTTCGAGGTCAAATTTTGGGAGTAATTTTTCTGGATGTCGGTGTAGTTTATGCACTCGTCCTAGGATTTCCATAGAATCTATGGCCAACCATGGTTGATTATCTTGAGGTTTATTTCCACTTTATTCATTGTTATCATTATCACCCCTCATGTATTTTGATTAGGAAGCTGAGCAATCTGAGTTAGACCCTTCCTCGTCATATTGAAAATCTCCAGTTTTAGAGTAGTTACCAGCTCGTGCTTCGAGTATCAGAGAGAGGGGTTGTTCGATCTTAGTAAGGGAAAAATCTATCAGGTCTTCCACTGTGTGAACAAAAACCTAGTCATGGGTGTCAACAACTAGTCTTCTTACTTATTTTCTACAGGGAGGTAAAGAAGCTAAAGGTAACGCTCCAATTTTTCGGGCATAAGCTCTTGTGATTATTATGAACTTGTTGAACTTCTCCTGTGGAAGAGCGTAAGGTATTTCAAGGAATCGGTGTTCTTCTCCCTCATGCTCAGGTGAGCTACTCATCACAAGAGTACTCACTGTATGCAGGTTGTCTTGATAATTACTAGCCATGCATGTGGGTTGTTTTGAATCTATAGGTTATGTGTGATATATTATCAGAAATATTATTATCCATTCATTCGTTGAACATTCTTATAGAGACAATTATTTGGAGGGGTTCGAGATCCCTTTAAATCAATAGTAGGAACAAAACCTGCGTAAGAGGCCCAATTGGTATCGTAAGTGTTCGATGAGTGGTAAGGTTCTCCATGTTGGCGATCTTGTTGGGTTTATCGATGGGATTTAATTGTGATATATATATATATATATATATTGTTAAGCCTTCTCCTTAGTCTAGGAAGTTCTCTTATTTTGGTTTTTTTTTCTAATGGTAAAGCAAAAGGAAGATGAAACTCCAAACTAGATGATAGAGATAAGCTAACTATGTGTTTTGGTGGAAGGATGGATTCAGGATAACCTTTACCCTAGCATGCAAACGAAAAAATGTCTAAACAAATTCAAATTAGCATTACTGCCATTTTAATTAGTGGAAATTTAAGAACATCTACGATAACAGTTAAATAAAAGAAACATACATGTGATTAAAATCTAGTGCAAGAAACATAATTTGTAGTACTCTATCACCAATCACAGGTTACCACAATTGATTTCTAGTCATAAATTTAGAATAAAACAACAATTACAACATCATAAGATAAGTTTAAATATAGGGGCAACAAATATTACTCAACAAGGAAGAAAATATCGAATCCGAAGACAGAGATAATCCTCCTCGGTCTAAACACATTCACGCCTTAGATGATAGAACTGTCTTTGGCTCTAAACAAAACTTCTCAATTAAATAAAATTGCACATAAGTAGTTCTATTACAAAATTTCAGAAAAATATTTCTCTCTAAAACCATCAAACTTTAACATGAGGTCTATATTCCTATTTGTAAAGAATCATTAAGCTAAAAATCACTATTAAAAATCATGTTAAGTGAAACAAAATGAAAAATGGCATATTTATCTCTTTGTTCTCCTAAGATCATCTTATCCTTTCACTACAGTGGAATGTTTCTTTCATATTCAGACCACTGGAAGAGGAGGTCTTTGCATGTGTTTTCATATGGGAACCTATGTTAATCCATCGTGGTGGAGAGGACTTCCTTTATCTCTACTTCTCGTTCCTTGCACATGATCAATTTTACACTTAAGCATTGTAAGACTTCTAGAGCTTTGATCGGGGCTTCCATGAACTTCTTTGTTAGACCCGAGATTATGCTCAAAGTCTGTGAAATATCCATTTACCATTACAGGTCTTTCTCTGCATGTTGTTTAAGAATATATTGTAAGTCTGTGAAATATTTCAGTGGACCAAACTCTGGAAAATTGATTCCCTTCATTTCCAGGTTGATTTTCTTTGAGATTTTCTCACATTCTTCCTACCTTTCTTTCATTTTTTTTTGAGGCTCTTGGACCATGGACACCCAATGTTTAGCTGCTTTGCATATTTGAGTGATGCTATTGTGCATCAACACTCAGAAACCATGCTTCTATGCTTCACGACGCTTCTTTATTTCACTGATGTAATCGATTCATTCTAAGTCCTGATGTGCCTTTTCGAACCACTGTTGCATATATTTGCATGTGTCCATACCAATTAAAGTATCTTCTTGAATATTTCCTATTCGGGTGGTGAAGATGTCTCTTTCTCTTCTTAATTTCCCATACATTTCTCAAAACTCACTCTTTAAGAGTACCACTACCTGTGTCGAGTTCTGGTAGTATTCAGCCTAATGATGAAGATGGTCCAATTCGTTTCTCATGTAAGTTTCCTCCTCTTTGTCTTTATTTTCTCTATTAAGTGTGGCACCTGTTATGGCCATTCCATCTCCAATGAGCTCAGTCATCTTAGTATGCTCTATATCAAATAGTGTTTCTTCTGTGGTTATGAGAAAAGTGCTATCAAATGTGGTTTTTATTTTCTTGATCATCCTTTTCATCACAACTTTTCTTTTCCTATCATAAGAAATGGCCTGGACATCGGTGATTTCATCAACAAGCTTTAAAATCTTCTAATCTCCCTAGAAAAACATATTGCCCAAGCTTCTTGGTATGTAGAAATGCTCGATGGTATATTATTGTGTTTGTTCTTGTTCTGTTTCATTGTCAGGCATGCTCGCCTCATTGGTAGAGAATTTGATTGGATTCTCTGAAAGACAGTCATCCTACATGGTCTCAAATATCAGTTGCACTTTCACTCCATATGAGGGAGTAGAGGGAAGCTTAGTACCGATTAAAGGTTCAACTAGTGGGGTGCCAATTTCTAGTGGCTCTGTTGTTCCTCCTTGTTCACATGTGTCCATGTCATCTTTGGAGATGGCACCATGTGTTTGACTCTCTCATGTCGGTTGTTTCTATAGTGAACTAAGGAATTCATCCTCACAAGTGATTGTGGCATCATAGCTACCCTCTCGATATTCTGGTACAATTTCATCAGGAGCCAGAGTAGATACTTTGCTTGGGATTTCCTCCTAGGTGATTACAACTGAAAATGTTATATTAGTGATCCTTCACATTTTATTGACATGAGTTCTTTATAGATGTTGGATGAGGGTTCTCTCATGTAAAATCCAATCCACATTCTGGACCATCGCATTCAACAACTATGATGTCTGATAGTAAACCAAGTCAAGGTCCCGTGGGACAGCTATAGTCCACATTTGGATAGTTGGGAGGACACATATGAGATGTGACAACAATTTCCTTACTTGTTTGATAGAATAGACGTATAGATCTATGTAAGATACTTTTATTTACTTGCATTTATACTGTACAAACTTCAGAATGAAGTTTAAAAAAAGAAGGGGTGTATGTAACATCCCACTCTATTGAACACACTTTTATTGACATATTCTTTGAGGAAATTTATGTGCGAGTGATCTAGTTATGGTATATTATGATTTAGTTTCTATTATAGGTTACATATTATGATGACGATGTGTTGTGACTTATTGTTATATTGATGTACATATATTGTCAGATGTTATTGATGAGTTTTCCTAAGTGTGTAGGGCGCATGACAGGTTATGGATGTTGATGGCATCGATTAACTTCCTTGGACTCTAGATTGAGTCAATAAGTGGATTGTATTTTTTTGTGTATTTCGTTTTACGCACATATGACTGATGATTTCTTTTGGTATGATTATGTATAAAGATTATTGACATTGTTTTTTCAGTGGATGTCAGCTTGACAATGCTTGCTAATCTGACTCACATAAGGAGTAGATGGGTCATGGATAAAAACCAGACATTGAGGGAGAGGTGTGGCAAAGTCCTTGTCACATCCTACTAGCACTCTCGCCATGGATCGAATGATAGGTTAACGATTACCTAATTCGAGAGGTCCAAGATGTCATGAGGGAGGACTAAGACAGTCTCTCACAGATATATCTAAGGAGCGCAGAATAAAGCAGAGCCCTTATTCCTTAGAAGCCCTTAGTCTCTCACAAGGTCGACCAAGTGGAGTATTGACTCCAAAGTTCTGAAAAAATTCCAAAAATAGTCAAAGGAGAGTGGTACCCTTGGAACATAGAGGTGCATCTTAAAGGGCACGTCATGTAATTATAAACTTGAGTCAATAAATATAGGTGGCCTAGAAAACATTGAATTCACTAGACCTTGATGGATTAAAATAACTAATTAAACAATGAATTTATTAATTATAAATCCCAATAAAAGTCTAAGCCTAATTCTAAGACTAAGCCTAAGTATAAGTTTAGTTAGGGGACTAAATTAAAATAATAGAGATAAATCAATTTAAGGAAAAAGTGAAAAAAATCTAAAGATTGATAGAATGCACATGTGTGCATCAAAATATTAAAAGATAGTTTTAAAATAGAAAGAAATAAAATATGAGAGAATAGGTGTACACATAGAATAGTATCTAGAGTCTAGCTACCACTAGTCTAGCTAGAAGAAGACTTATAATCCAACTCTAACTAAGATCTAGTTAGGAGACACTCATTAAATGAGAATTTGGAGAATAAAAGGAAAACTAAGAGAGAAAATAGGAACACATTGGGTAATGTGAGAAAAAATGGCTCTTTAAATAAAATAAAAATGGTATTTACTTGTGCAACATGGGGAGAGTGTGACAAGTGCGTGGATGAGTATTACTAATTAAATTAATTAAAAATATAATTAATTGTGAATGAGGACATGTTTCATTTGGAATATTTCTATAAAACAAATGATTTAGAAGGAAAATGGATCACACTTATTCTTGGTAAAGTTATGCTGCTAAAATGGTTTTCATTGTGTTTCACTTGTGAGTGTTGGGATACCAAGATTGTAGAAAGAGTGGAAGCTCTACCTTGTAGCTATTATTGTTGGTTTCTTGTGTGTTCCCCCTTTGCGGCTTGGAGGGTTAAGGGGTAAGTAGAGTACCCATAGAATTGGATGGGAGGTACCGGTGAAGTCTATGTGATTAGCAAGATGGATTAAAGAAGAAGCATAATTCGTTGATGGACATTATCAACTCTCCATCTTCATTGGTTCAGATATTTTATTTCTGAAGTTGTTAATTTAGTAAGATTAGATTTTGTAGATTTGAATGTTTTAAAAATCAATGTTGAATAGCTGTAATTCTAAATTAAATTTGACAAATCCGCTGAAGATTCATGATGTGATCTAAATTGAATTTTCAGCTCAGAAATCAGAAATTTGTGCATTCGCTGCCATTTTAAATTACATCTCATAATTCAGACAAATTATGTAGTCGTTTCCAAATTAAAATACTTCCCTTGAATTTAGAAATGTATATGGATTCCTTCAAGACATTTGCATTTATGAAGAAAAAAATTATATGCTATTGTAATTTCTGAGTATAAAATTTGTTTTTAATCAGTGCATTTTTAGTTTCTTCCTAAAATTAAAATTTGTTGTTCGCTACCAAATTAAATGATAGAATCCGAATTTAGAGTCTCTTGAATGCTGCCAATTTAAAATACAACCCAAAATTCTCAAATCTTTTTTATTTTATCTTTAGTTTACAGACTGTTATGCCTGATGTTGAGCGCTGTAAAATTTGGGTAATTGAAATTTGAGATTGGTATGTTCGATGCGAACTGTTTCAATTTTGGTTCTGAAGCACGTGTAAGTCACAAGAACGAAATCTACAGTTACTAGTTGAACACTGTCAGCTATTTTACAACCCCAAATTTTAATTTCTATGAATTGTAGCCTTTTATTTTACATACCTTGTGATAAGAAATTATTTGAGTGATGCTATTAAAATTTTCTTTTTACAGGTCTGAATTACTTACCCTGTTATGATTTCCCCAGTATTAAATTCCAAACCTTGATTTTGGAGTAATTTATTTTTTCTTTGTCTATTTTTCTTCTTGTCCGAGTTAAGAAATTGGGGAAGTCCAAACCTTGATTTTGGAGTAATTTATTTTTTCTTTGTCTATTTTTCTTCTTGTCCGAGTTAAGAAATTGGGGAAGTTTTATAAAATCGTTGGAAAGTCCAAATGTTGGATTTGTTAAATTGTTGCGTTTAGTATTGGATGGAACTAATTTTAGGGTTGCTTTCATATTAATTTGCAGACCCCATTTTTTTTTTCTATTGTATTGATTAACACTGCCAAATTATTTGGTAGTTTTCGATTGGACACCGTGAAGACATGTGAGAAGCATGGGGCTCGTCCCTTAACGTGTGTACGATATTGTTGTTCTCCATGAGTGTGGTTCTATGTAAATCATCCATTACAATCAATGAAAATGTTTAAATGTCCATGGGATCTCATGATATGAGGGGCACCGCTAATTATAATAATCCCAATATTTCACTGATAATTAGTAAATTTCGTAAGCTTTTAACACTTAATTTCTAGAGTGTATTTCAGAGACGGAGAAAACTATGTTTTTGTATTTAACAATTAATATTTTTACCCAATTTCCAAGTTTGGTTGTTGTCAACTCATTTCCAATCCAGAATTTAGGAGTTTAATTTTTCACTACATTAATATAATACTTGGAGGGGGGCTTTATTAGAAGAAATTATAATATAATTTCTTCTAGGGTGGAAGGGGTGCTTTATTAAAAGAAATTATAATATAATTTCTTTTAAGAAATCCCCTTCCCACCCTCGGCTTTATTAGAAGAAATTATAGTATAATTTCTTCTAATAAAGGCCCCCTCCCACCGTCTGCATAATTTACTGAATTTCTCCAATTAAATACTTAACCGATTTGGTGACATACCTGATAGCTTCCCAATCAAATCCTAATTCCCGATTATATGGACCTATATGGATATTTAATTTATGTGCAAATCGGTGATTGAGAAAATCGATAGTGTCGTTGTCTATTGTACCAGTCTGAGGAATTGAATTTTGTTGAGTTTTTACAATTTGTTGTATGCCAGAAATTAAGTTGTAACCTCTGTTTTCAGCTTCACCTTTGTCAAATGTATTATGATAAAGTGACTCTGGTCTAAATTGAAATGAATCCTTGAGTTGAACTCCTTGGGTCTCTATAATATAAAATGAAATATCAGACTCAACCAATATGATAAATGTAATAAGTAATTGGCAATTTAAATGTTTTAGGCGATAATCACTATTGAAATATTTGTAATTCTGGAACTAATACTTGTCGTAGCTGCCAAATTAATTGTCAAAAACATGAAATTGAAATGGGACTGGTTCACTGCCAGATCAAATTGCAACTACTATAATTGAAACATATTGAATCACTGCCAAATTAAATTGTAGATCCCTTCATTAGAAAATTATTTGATTCCCCACCAAATCTCTTTGCAACTCGTCTTTATAAAATTATTTATTTTCATAACCAAATCAAATTGCAGCTCCTGTAATTGAAAATTATTGAATCCTTGGAAAATTAAATTGTAGCTCCTGTCATTAGAAAATTATTTGATTTGCTGCCAAATCTTTTGGCATTTCTTAGTAATTAAAATTTGAAGGGTCACTTACTTTTAACCTTACAACCTGTGTATTTAGAAATGTCACTTGGTAGCAGTCCATGGGTATGCCTATATAGAATTTCAACTTAGGATTTGTGTAGTTGATGCATTTAAAGGAAGGAGGTAGTGAGCGCTAATTTAAAGTCTGTATTAAAACCTTATATAATATAAGCTTAGAGCACACCCAATTGGCAACACGAATATAGTAAAGCTATTAATGAGGGGTAATGATAATTTATAAAGAATAAATAAGATTATTATAGAACTAATATTAAATGAGAGTGATGCTCATTTATGAATAAATTCCAAGAGTTTAAATATCTATTAAATTTAGGATATTCTTAAGATATTTCAAGTTAGACTTTTTGTTGACTCTTGGTGTTAGATTCTTGAATTAAATGAAATTATGAAATTCTTTTTATGCTTCTTGATAAGTGGTATAAAATGTTTTGGCTCAGTACATGAGAAATTTTCTTAAATGATTGTTAAATTATACTCTGTATTTAAAGAATTTATGAAGGGTATTGTTGTTAATTTAGTCATGAATTTTTGGAGTATGATTGTGGTTAAGAGAACTAGATATATCCTTGTTCTTTAGAAAATTCAAAATTCTCGAGACCTTAAATGGCCAAAATCAATCAGATGAATCCTAGACTTGAGTGTTGATTATGTGTCTTGGAGATCCTAACTTTGCAGGATAGGTTGTGATGCAGACCCCCTATCCCTCTTAAGGGCTACACGAACTCCCAGTCAATATCTTCTGATTCCGGAGCCAAAATGGCTCTTTTGGTTCCAAACTGGAATCCTTCGAATGAACACACAAGTCCCCCACAAATGCTCAGTTGGCTTTTCCAAGAGCCAAGCGTGAGCTCTCACAGCACATGACCAAGAGCCGTGACCTTGCGCTAAGCCAAAAAGGGCACTTGTCGTCGATTAGAACTTCACAAGTCAAGCGTCCCATCTCTTTGTCCTTTAAATCCCCAGTTGCCGAAATGTCAAAATATCATGCACCGGGACTTCACAAGTCAAGCGTCCCGTCCCTTCATCCTTGGAACCCTCGGTTGCCGAAATGTTGAAATATTATGGGCCGGGACCTCACAAGTCAAGCATCTCGTCCCTTCGTCCTTCGAATCCCCGATTGCCAAAATGTCGAAATGTCCCAGCAGCTATTCCTTTGGGTTTTCACGTTTCACGAAATCATAATGCAAGGGATATCTCTGCTCCTTGGAATCCCCAGTTGCCAAAATGTCGAAATGTCCCAACGCTTATTCCTTTGGGTTTTCTTGTTTAACGAAATCAGGGCACATGGGATATCTCTTCTCTTTGGAATCCTTGGTTACCAAAATGCCAAAATGTCCCAGCACCTATTCTTTCAGGTTTTTGCATTTCATGAAATCTGGGTGCAAGGGATATCTCTGCTCCTTGGAATCCCCGGTTGACGAAATGTTGAAATGCCGAAATGACGAAACACTAAAATTCCTTAGCATTCCATCAACGACTCACAATAATCCCTGGAACCTACGGTCCACATCCGACCTCACTATTTCATTATTACGCAATTCGGGGTTTTGGGAGACAAGGACCTCTATCCTTCCAACTCGCGATATCCAAAATCCTGAAATGGACCAACGGTCTGGAGCTGCCTGTGATCGACGGTTCACGTCGAATCACGATTTCGTGATTCGAGGTTTTGAGAGACAAGGATCTCTGTCCTTCCAACTCACAGTACCCGAAATTGTGAAATGGACCAACGGTCCATATCTATTTGAGATCGATGGTCACTATTCCTCCTGATCTTTGGACGTAAAAAATCCCTCCCCGCTAACCTCCTCGCAGCTCCACCTTATCCAATGGCTGGTGAGGTTTCGACGTTTCTCCTCAAGGAATCTCCACCGTCCATTCAGATCTTCAGGATCTCCCCTCTCGGATCTATGCAGCGTTAAAGCCTATGCTTCTCCCACAAATCAGATGGTCTGCATGATCTTCTGTCGCGATCCAATCCTCGACGACATTCTTCCTCCTGAGCTTTTACTCACTTCAGACTTACAAGATTTTCTAAGTCTTCGAAGACTTGGTCTTCGTTCCTTCTAGGGAATGAGTTCCTGGATCTCGATAACACTTTCTGAAGTGTTATTCCTCCTAAGATTTATCTGGTTCAGACTTAGATTTCTCACACACTCCTTGCGTTTGAGGGATTTCGATAACTCAGATCTATGGTATTTCTCACAGAGAAATTCCTCCTGATCTCCTTACATTCCTCTCTGGCTCGATGCACACCTTGCAGAACTTCCAATGAAGAGAAACAATTGAAACTGAAAAAACTCATAGTTCCATCCACTTGTTCATATAAACAAAAATGACAAGAAAATGCACAATGTCCACACAACATACATTTGGATCAATTTAACATTATTTTATATTCACAAGTGTCCAATGGCTATAGAATACATTCAAAATTACAGTAACTCAAAACACTGAGATCTCCCGCTAACTCGCAATTCCCTCTTACAACTAATTTCTTTATGTATTGCAGCTCTCTCTAACTGGGCGTACAAACTTCTACATAACTCAAAAAAGTTTCTAGGGTTTCCCCTGGCTACTTGCCTACTCTAAAATTCATCCTACGCTATCTTAGTTCAATCGCATTCCAGAGCCAAAGTGGAAACTCCTGGTCTATTTACAATTTCAAAACTTGCCTCAAAGGGTAAAATTCGGCACCGGTTCAAGCGTGCCTCCAAAGGTGAATTCCAGTGCTAAGTGGAGGCGGATTCTAAAATCGGTTGTAACCGCCCACGTTGAAGTTTTGGAAGAACTTTCATGTGTTGAGTGGTCCTGCCTCTCTACACTTGCCAACAATGCTCCTGCATCATACTCGCCTTGACAAAAATTCATGGACTCCTGTCCATGAGCTCCTCTATTGACTTTCCCTGCTTCTGGATAGCAGCTTCGTTTTCCCAACCAACATCTTCTATTGGGCATCCCTTCCATTTGAACAGATACTCAAAATAATTCTTCCTCCTAGTCTTCTTGCCAATCCTATGATCCATAATCTTCTCCATCTGTAGCTTCTCTGCCACAGGCATCTGCTTCTCCCACTGAATCTTTCCTTGATCTTCTGATCCTTCTATGTCATCTTTCCTATAAGGGTACAGTGTTAAGAACCAAACATCAATATAGCATGGAAAAACCTCAGGAAAAGTACTCAACACCTTGAAACAGAGATAATTTCAGATAATAAGCCTCTTCGAGGGGGCAACCTCCTCTTTCCCCACTTAAATGTTCAAGTACA
>JASDQU010686733.1:6883-18818 GCA_032191745.1 Picea mariana
AACTAATGCTATAGAAGAACCCCAGAAAGAATCAGAGAAGACATTACTACAGATGAAAGACACCTTGGATGACCATCGACATGTTAGACTATCATATATTTTTAAAGACAAGGAGTGCCTTGAAGAAAGAATAAGGGACTTCGACATTAACTATGTTCTAGATGAGGACACACAAGTGAATATCATGACATAAAGAACTTGGGAAGATATAGGAAGGCATGCTACGATCCCTTCATTAGGAGGAATAGGACTATTCATAGGAAAGCTGGTAAACTTATGTGGGAAGCTCACTCAGATACCTATGAACGTTAACGGAACTTCGACAGAGGAAGATTTTGAGATTATTAAGTTTATTGAAGACAACGCTCTGTTTACCATGTTAATAGGAAAACCTTGGATTGACAGAGCTCAAGCCAGATGAAAGGAAGAAGAAGAAGCCTCGGAGCAGAAGAAACAAGACTTAAAATATTTCATGGATAGAAGGATCGCACAATTAATTGAAGAACAAGAGAATAGATTGAAGCTCGTTGTCACTAGAAACATTGACGTCGAAGCTGCAAGAACATTAGGAGACCCACAGAAGACTGAAGTACTTAATCCAGATAAAGAGGAGTTATTACCCTTGAATCCTAGGAAAGAATCTCAACATCGCACAATGACTATGTTAAAAGACGATAAGAATTAAAATGGAAAAGAGACTACCGAGACGAAGCTCACTGGAAAGAAGGCTAGAAAGCTAAGTAATAAGGGGTCTAGGATTGAAAAGTTACAGATGATTCCAGAGGTAACTTTGCATAAAGAAAATTTG
Source organism: Picea mariana (assembly GCA_032191745.1). NCBI lineage: Eukaryota > Viridiplantae > Streptophyta > Pinopsida > Pinales > Pinaceae > Picea > Picea mariana. Next base: position 7,692 of record JASDQU010686733.1, read on the forward strand.
CAGAGTTGGAGCTTCGCTGGGATATAAGAACAAAGACACATGGCACTTTGCCATGGCAAAGCAATATAGCCATTGGGGCTGATATATCCATTCGAATTCTGCTCCGAATGGACAAAAGGTTTGTCATCAGACCATTGGACCATGCCATAACGGGTTGAACAAGAGTTAATAGGGGCTCATAACCGTTGCATGCGAACCGTTGCCAATCTACCTAGTTATCCCTTCACGCCATGCATGGAGAACACTTTTGCTAACTGAGAATTTGACGCACACAGACTGAACGAATTGCATACAGTGATCATTGTGCCCTTGATATTATTCCAGTGCAGTGTCTAAGTTCATCGTGACCCCGATAATTTAATCTTGAGTGCATATGTCCGACGAGCTCACCGCAGTTGAAGAATCAGTGACAGAAGTTCTCCTCAACTTGATGACAGAGGGACTCAAGTCAGAAAGAGGAGTGTCTACAGGTATACAAGCATTGTTGACAAGAGGACTGCCGACCTCTCCATCCACTGCCCATGGAGCTGGACCATCCCATGAAAGGCGAATTAAGCACGAGGATGACTTAGCAAATGCTAAGCTGATTCTGAGCATCCTGCCTGCCTATCTACCACCTCTGAGTGACGCAATAAACCGAGACAGTGTGCCCAGAGACTTTGACTACGTGTTGGTCACTGCGTACCTTCCGAAAGAGGTGTGCACAATTCATGCTAACCATGATAAGCTCGCAGTGTTGAAGTTTAGCAACTTCAACCTTGGCGACAGGAAGGTTTACAACATGCTCGCCCCACATAAGTATCTGACGAGAACAAAAGGAAAGAACTCAAAGATTACCCCTCAGTCATGGACCCAGAACCTTGCGCAGTCCAGCCACATAGTTTCTACTACACCTCTATCAGCAGGAACACCAGAAATAGAAGACAAGCAAGCTCAACTCCACCGGATCGCTGATACAGTCGAAGCTCACCTTCGATGAGCACAGGAGGAGACAATGCAAGCCACCCAGGCTTTGGTGCAAGCACAAGAAGACCATCTAGAGCAGCGCAGTACTGTTGAACACAAGAAGCTTACTCAGCAAGAGAGGTTCGATAAAGAAAAATCCTAGCTACATAAAGAAAAGGAACAGTTGCTTGTAGAGAAACTCGAAGTCAAGGAAATGGTTCACAGATCACTTCGCTATGTGATAGTCATTGAAGTAAAGGCCGAAGAATGAGTTCCACTATAGGTGGCACAACTCGAAGATTTAAGCCAACAACTCCAGCAGTGCATAGCAGACTTGAAGCTCCACACTGTGCCTGAGACTCCTCAGGACGTACGAGACCAAAGGGAAGCCATTGCCCGCATCGCAGTTGATAGATTAAAAGCTCTCCCCTTGGAGTGAAAGCAGCTGAGTAACCGCAGTGCTCAAACATATGAAAACCTCATTGAGAATCTTGAGTTACAGGCATTGGAGTCGCAACTCCAAGAAGCGAAGCAGTACACAGATACACTACAGGTGCAGCTAAAGGCCCTGTCAGCTGTAGACAGAATGAAGAGGTCTCATGAACAATGTACAGCTCAGAAACAGATCCATATGCTTCAAATAAAAGTGATGGAAGTCACTCAACAAATTCAACCTGTGAAAGATAAGGCATGTCTGTTGTTTATAGAGGTCGAGAACCAAGGAGCAGAGTTAGAACAGGTTGTCCTCACAGCAGAACAATGCCTAGAAGGACCAGTGAATGATGTAGTGATCCAGGATTTCACTGAAAAAGAGGCCACAACAAAGCAGCAAGTCGAAGTAGCTTGAGTGAAGCTCGAGGCGTTTGAGGCAGAATTGCTTAGACCAGAGTGACTCAGGACGAGTCAAAGGTGAGTGTTGGCGGCCCGTTGGCCCTTGACCAAGTTTTGGGAATTTTCTAGTCATGATGAGCTATTTTGGAACTTCGATAGCCTGTCGAAGGAGAATCGCAAGATGAAGTGGAGATCAAGCGATCTCATCCCCCTTTTGGGTTTTTGGGAATATGTAACAGGAAGGGGATGTCGGCCCATGGGTTTACCCATGCTTAGGCCTATTTTGTATGTATATATAGATGTATAGGCCATATAGAGAAGTAGTGAATGGTATATCTATGTGATGTAGGCTAAGTTCCAAGAGTTGGATCTGTGTGATCAAGGCTTTGTGCATTCTGTGTAAGACTTGTAGAGCTGAGTGCAAGTCCCTGTGCGATATGATAGGAGGCTTAGTGCTGTAATGCAAGGAAGAGGGATCTATGCGCAGATCTTCTGTCCTATGCATAATAAGGGTTTCGAGGCTTTTTTCTTGTAATCTATTGACCAAAGACTATAGAGAAGAAGAGTTGGTGGACGTAGCCCCAAGAGAGGGGTGAACCATGTAAATCCCGTGTTATGATGCTTTGTGCTTGTCTTAATGAGTTTATGTCTTCTTTTGCTAAATGATTTGATGTAGTTGGATAGATCTACTTGCTTTGTGCTTATTATATGTGGGAATGTTAGATTTGATATACATGGCTGTGCTTAGTGCTTAATCTGATCTGTTTACCTATGCTAAGTGATTTGATACAGTAGGTTAATGTGAATACTGCGAGGCTCTGTTTCATCAGCGAAGTAGATAACAATTGTATATTAAGGAACTGAAGGTGATAAGTACTTTATTAAAGTGTTATAATCACATATCTGTGTCCCAGCTAAGGTGTAGACACTTGAGTCCTGCAACCACCCCTGCCTTTACCTTGGGTGAGACTTCATCTGCTTCTCAGGTGTTATGAAAGGGCCGGTAGTTAGGGTTTTGTTGGTGTGTTGTTGTAGCATTGAACCCTGGGTTTTCCCATGTGCCAACATAAAGATGCAGCAGAAATAACACTTCATTTCATTAATACCAAAGAACTGAAATTTGTTTACAGACAGAATGGAAATAAACTAGCTAGGGTGCTGGTATCTTATCTCTGAGAAAAGATGTGGCGATTGCATGCCTCTCAACTCTGTGTTACAATGAGGCTCAAAGGCCTATATGTTATTGAGAAACAATGGAAACCCTAAACATCCAAAAACCTAACCCTAGGAAATGAAAAGCCAGAATATGGGCCCTGTCGGGGTAAATTGGTACATCAATTTCCCGGGGTCGTAACTTTGGCATACTATCTCCATTTGATGCACATGATACATCGTTAGAAATATCTATCCGAGGACTACACTTCCAACAATGAATATCGAGTCTGAAACATAGTCATATTTGATAGAGGTTTAATGCCCAAAAACGTTGTTTAGGGCCTCAAAACGGCTCTGGAAGTTCAGGACCCAAAAAACTGCCAAAAATAGTAAATTGTGCTAAAATTAAGGAAACTGAAAAACTAAAAGAAACAATGGTGGGGGTCCAAGTGGAATAGGAGGGTGGCCACCAATATCCACCTGGATCACTCGAGCCTTTAGGAAATCATGTGGAGATGGCCTTGCCTTCACTCCATGGTCCGACCATCAAACACTCTCAGGTTTTGAAGCAAAGGAGGATGTACTAGGAGCCAACGTACAAATATGCTGACGCAATGGGAACTCATCCCATATACCTTTGAGTAAAGAGGGAAATAACAATATCCCCTAGGTCATGAAAATTTGAGAGGACCTCCAAGCTACTTACAATTTTTCAAATTTATGCAACTTCTCCTTGGGCTTGTCATTTTATTTTCAATTGTTGGCTTTGGCCTTGCAATATGGTGCTTCAATACTCTATAACACCAATTATTCTTGATAGCAATATGCCATGCTTTTGGGAGCTTGCTCAATCACACAAATACAACGAATACCAAAAACAGATGGGTTAGGTTTCTACAGGTTTAGAAAACACTAGCAGTGACAGGAAAAGAAAAGGGATGGCTTCACTTGTTCATCACAAAAAAACAAGAGAAAAGCATCACAATGAGGAGAAAACCATTTTTTTGGGGTGTAAAGTCGAGTGGTTCGATATGGATGGAAAATATTTATAATTCACTCATCAACAGACTCATGGATTGCTCTCTCTCACCAGGACCCTGCACTCTTATTCGGTTGACTCTAAAGGTTTTAATGAGGTAGTCCATTCCTCAAGTCTTCTCCAGTTCTCCTCGGATGCGAGCAACATGGGAGACTCTCCCTCCCACTTGGACTCCTCGAGAGATCTTCAAAAAATGATCTTTGAAGTGCGTAGTGAGGTAGTTGATCTAAAATATCGAATTAAACTTTTGGACCGTCACATATCCATGCTTGTGGCCATGCAATTCAATCCAGACCACTGGAAATCGACATCTGAAATGGTGGCCCGGGACACTCTCAATCTACAAATTCCTATTCCACTTCCATCAGGCAGGAAGGGAGACTTTTTGCTGGATGTACAGGTTTAACCTTCAGTGTAGGTGTTTTTATACTTTGTTTTCATCTTAGTTTTATGGATACAAGCCACTATAGTACTGTAGTTTTTATTATACTTCCTTTTTGTAAACTTTTTGTCATATTTTTTGGTGCAGTGAGGCAACCCAAACTTAAAATTGGGCTAGAGATGAGTTGGTTTCCTCTCATGGAAACTCAGACTCCAGCAAACTGTATGCTTAATTTCTTATTTCATAGCAGGTAATCTATAAAATCTTACTTACAAAAAAAGAAGAACCAAGTAATCTAAAAACCCCTTAAAAAGCATCACATCAAGTGAAAAGGAAATAAAACTGAGTCAAATAAATAGAGTGTAACATGGAGGCTCATATGACTTATTCATCTAAAAGGAATGAATAAGGCTAGAAGGCAACGAGGATCCAAGGCCAATACAAATCCAAAAGAGTAAATAATATTAAGACAAGTGAAAAGAAAGAGGGGCCCCAAGGTTTGGGGAAAACCTAGGGGGGTGGTTATTGAAGGCTCAACATAGTGTATTCTCGACCATCTTGGTGAAATGAGAGGAATTTATCCAAATCGTTAGTAAAGAAGGTTCCCCCATTTAATACCCAATGCAAAATATAGTCATCCAATGTTTGTGAAATAAAATTCATCATTGATGGTATGCTAATATTTCACTATTAGTTTAACATTGTGCACCATAACTTTACATTAAATGTACTTATGGATTTGGATGTTAATGGGGAAATTGAATCCCAATAACTTAACCTATTTCTTTTATCAAGAATATTTAATGTAATACTAAAATCAACTAGAATAAGGAGCAACTTTTTAGATGTAGGTATAAAACTTGAAGGTGTTAAGTCTAGCTAACCCAATTATTGTAGAAATGGAGAATAATGGTTTCCATGTTTATAATGGTAGAGGGGATTAGTCTTGTGTCCCTAATCCCTTACCTAGTTTTTTTGGGAGATCATCAACCTCGAGCTGATATTCAAAGTTTAAGTGGCATAGATCTTGCACCATAAAAAGTTTATGAGCATTGTAGACATGCCCCTTAAACTAAGTTTGGGAGCATATACAACAAAAAATTGAGGTTGAAGGATTAGATTTTTGGACAAGCTAATGGTTATAGTTATAAAGTTCTGAATTTTTATACTTTTCCACTTCCTTAGCTCGAATCCTATAATATGCATGCCTCTCTTTACTAGAGGTAAGTGCCTTTTTCTTTATAGCTTTTATTTACTCTCTACTCTTCTAAATACATAATGGCTCCATCCAAATAATTGGCTATCAAACATTCTTAACTCAATCTGAATTTCTAACCTCATATTTGAGATATAGATCTTTTGGACTAGATTTAGCGAGATTTTGGTCTTTAACTCCAAGATTGGGAATCACTTGATGTATTCTTTATTTATCAAGTATTTGTATAATAAGTACATGAATTGAACATCATAAGGATCTTCCCGTTTATGCTTTTTTCTTTGAGTTAACACATCTACAAACTCATGAAAGCCATCTCTAGGAATTTTAGATATCTCCCTCTCAACCTATGTATAGGTTGTTGCATCTAAATATTGTAGGATCATCATCCAAAATGGATCTACATAGTTACTTTATTGATGCTCTAGTATGGGGAAGATAGAACCAGGACTTATAATGACCAATTTGGGGAAAATAATGAAAAACCGCACTAACAAATCAAGACTGGAAATCCTTTAGTTCAAGGTCAAATAAGTGAAATTATGGGGTTTCTGGTCTTAAGAATAATTTTCCTAGATGCCAAAAATGCATTCTACAAGTTGATAGATTTCTAACTAAGAATGTTAAGGAAACAACCCCCCCACACGTATATGTATATATGTACTCCATTTTCAAAGAATTTATTTTCCATCTATATGGGGAGATAGTGTGTCCTCTTTCCTATAGGGTGATTTGTTTTCATCAAATGGAGTATGCAAAATTTATGCCCCCATAAGGCAATGATCCAATTATTTCCATAGTTCAAAGTGGCAAACACGTCAACTCACCATGATTCATCCATTTGGAGTTAGTAATGTATGGTAATCCACTTATCAAGTCTATAAGCATTAGAGAATCTAGAACCCGAACCCTAACAACCAAGAAAAGGTGTTAAAACTATAGCCAAAAGGAGGGATAATGGTTTAACTTCTACTGTAGCAATTTGATATTCAATTGTTAAGCAACTACCGAGAGGGGTAGAGAGATAGTAGATGATAAGAGAAGAAGCATATTGTAGAAGATTATAGTAGACCATAGTGTCTCATGGATCTGCAACAAGCCTTATGATCTCTGTAAATTTCCTTGTACTCTCAACATATAAGAAGAAATGCACCATCCTTCGTTTCTTGTTCGGTTTTCCCACATTGGATTTCCCAAGATAAATATTGTGTATATGGTGTTCCATTGTGTGCCTTTGCTATTGTAGTTTTGTGTAATGATCCAACGCCTTAAAAATGATAAAAGTCAATGAATACATCTCACTTCAAGGGGGAAACCTCCTTTTACAATATATCCAATTTAGAATACAATATGAGATAAGATAAGATGATCCTGAGACTAGATCTCCTTGGTATATATATAGGAGACAAAAAGGATACCATTATAATGAAAGGGTACAATGAATGGTACTAGCTGACATACAATTATAACACTATAAATGTAATAATTCAATATCTAGGGCTTAATAAGGGGTTTTACACATAACATGGGTATTTTTCTAGGTCTTAAAATTCTCCTCCCCTCCAAACAAGTGTTGTCCTCAACACTTTACTAACCATGGGTGTTTCTGCATAAAGAACTCATCTTCCCATGTTTCCTTTTCCACTGGTAGGTTCTTCCATTTGACGAGGTACTCCGAAATTGCTCGATTTCTCAATTGCTTAATTTTTGTTTCAAGGATTATTTTTGGTTCTAGTATGATTTTCCCCTCTTCATTAATCTCTGGTAAAATAGTTTGGACTGGGATCTTGTTTCTGATTACCTTCTTTAATCAATAAACATAGAAGACTGGATGTACACATGAAGATGGAGAAAACTCTAATTTGTGAGATATACTTCCAATCCTTTGCAAAACCTTATAGGGGCCATAATATTTGGGTGCTAATTTATTGTCCTCATTTTCTTGTTTGAGGGAAATTTGTTTATATGGTTGTAGCCTAAAAAATACCTGATACCCCACTTCAAATTCCCTTTCACTGCGATGTTGATCTACTTGTTGTTTCATCCTATTTTGTTCCATAACCAAGTTGTCCTTCAATAGTTTGAGAACCTCTTTTTGGTTCCCTATGTGTTCCTCCATTGCTTGAACCTTTGTATTCCCTTTCAAGGGTGATGTAATGGATGGGTGATGATATCCATAAAGTGCCAGAAATGGGGACATTTTTGATGAAGTATGGAAGGATGTGTTGTACCATTGTTACACCAAGGGAAACCACTTGATCCATTGTGTTTGTTTATTATATGCAAAGAAACGAAGATAGCCTTCCAGAAATTGATTCATAATCTTAGTTTCCCCATAAGATTGAGCTGTGAGCCAATTGAGAACCCAAAAAAAAAAATAATTTAGTCCAAAAATTTCGAGTGAAAATTGGATTTCTTCACTTACAATAATCTTGGGGAGTCCATGTAGCTTTTGAACTGTTTCCATGAATGTTGTGGCTACTCTACTTGCTTTAAAATGATGAGAAAGAGAGGAAAAATGGGCATACTTTTTTAGTTGATCCACTACTGCCACGATGTCAGTCTTTCCATCAGATTTGGGTAAACCTGTAATAAAACCCATTAAAACTTATTCCCAACTTTCACTTGGTATATTGAATGGTTGTAGGAGACCTGGCATATTGATTGTCTCTCCCTTATTCTGTTGGTAGACCAAACATCCAGACACAAAATTTTGAACATCAGTTTTAATACCTTCCCCCAAAAAATCCTTCTTGATCACATGGTACATTTTCAAGAATCCTATATGTCCTCCTATAGGAGAAGTGTGCAATTCTAGAAGGAAATTCTGTTTGAGTTGGGAATTATTACATAAATATAGGTGATCATGGTACCATAGAAAACCATTCTTCCATAAAACATTATCTAATGAACTGGGGTCCTCTTGTATTTGTTGAATGATCTTGCATACCTCTTGATCTAGCTTCCAATCTATCCTTGCTTCTTGTTATAGGATAAATCGGTATATGCAGACACTAATAGATCTCCCTAGATCCACCTGGATCTAGAACAAAACAGGACATGACATGACTCTTTCTCTAAGTTGCAATCATCGAATCTACTATTAGGAAGGAATGAGTGACATACCTTTATATCGCTTCCTTAGGTCTCTGTTGTTCCTACTTCCCTCCGGTGCTCTTGTGAGATCAGGTCCAAGATAACACAAGACAACCAAAGTGAAGATGGCAAAGTATATTCAATGTCAACCCATGCATATGATCAAGGAGTTATGCAATAAAATAAGAGTGATTTTATGGGAAAGGGACATGCCACTTTATTATATTAAATGAAAGTAGAAGATACAACCAGATCGCCTTGATGTTGCAAGCTTCCTTTCAGTTGTCCTCGGTTCCAACACACACACTTTCTCTACACTTGCATGAAGAAGGTCCAGTATGGCTTGATAGACAAATGGAGTCTTCAAGCTTCAATTCAAACAGGGTTCCTCACATAATTCTTTCATCAATTCTCTATTCAACCTTGCTTAACCTCTACCTTGAGAAACCCTTCATTATATAGGAGAAGGAGAGATGGTTAAAGGGATGAGGATGATCCCACTATATCTGAGAAGTTAGTAGGCTACCAACCATGCGAATGCCAACTCATTTTATAGAATATCCTCTTCTAGAACCTTCGTAACTTCCTCTTCCTTTTAGGCTTTAAAACAGGTTCGCACCCTACCTATAGAGTAGACTGCGAACACCTCGCATGCTAGGTATAGGGTTGCCTACGAGAATCAAGATTCTTGCACCCTACAACATAGTTAGCCTGTGAACTCATCTCAAAAATATGTTTTATGGAAGAAAACAATCACTCTTCTCAGGTAAAAGGTCCTTATGAGAGCCTGAACACATAACTGTAGAGACACCACCAGAGTGACCAAAATAATGTGTAACAAAATGCCCCCCAAAGTATGAGGCTGGAACTCGTGATAGATGAAATACTTTGTAAAATGCGTGTGTGTGTCAGAAACAAGGATCACACCTAATTGGAAACCTGCAAAAAATCAAGCATCTGTAGAATATAATACTAGTTCCAAGGTAGGCATTCCCATGCTCAGACCACAAATGAACGAAATCATAAATGTAGGCCATGACCACCAATCATACACTATGGATTCATGTCGTCAATAATACCACATAGCCACCAGGAATACACTGTGGATCTATGTGTTTAGAAGATGCAGATTAGGACATAGCCATGTGATATACAAAGTGGATCTATGTGTCAATACGAATCATAAATACTCCAACGCAACCTGGTCCAAAAAAGACGAGACCAAGGGTCTTCAATCCCATTGTCTGAAAAGTATGAATCTGACCATGTGATTACATGTGTTGAAGTCGAACATGGTAGAAACCACTCGATTACCAGTCATTGATGAAAATCGTTAACAAGTGCGAGGGAAATCATCATTGATGTCAATGACTCCCAAGGTACCTAAGTACAATCTGAATGAATGTGAATAAATGAGATGAAGTCAAACATTTGGCAGAATCTCTCGATCAGGGACCAATGATGTGAATCCATTGTCGAAAGTGAAGAGACCTGCCATTAAGGCATGCAGGTTCTAAGGTACTAAACGATTTCTGAGTCTTGTTCTCGGATAATGAGTTGGAGTCAACAGAAAAAGACTCGTCACAAGAGGGCCTTGATGTATCCCCATCAATGGCACAAAATAAGTAACAGATTTTGAGGGTAAGTCAAAGTATGAATATGATTCAAAATGGACACAGGGAAGGCCGACATGGTAAGAATGAACAACTGCAGATGACCGACTCAATGGAGGGCTTGTTTGGACTTCTCTGGAACATATGAACAACATGACAATGGTTTTGGTAGCATTGACTCAAAACGACCCAAGATACAATGTCGTAGTAAGTCAGACGAGAGACAAATGGATTTCCCAACCCAGATTCAAATGACAAACAGGGAGTGTAATGTTCAAGAGCGACGCTTACTGCCACCAATACAAATACGAAGGTATATCCCTTTCCCAAAATTTCCCCCACCATTTCTGGCGAGTACCTCTTTATTTTTACACAAGCTTGAGGAGGATAACATATGCTTGTCGATGTAAGCTCATCCTTTGGACAAGTCCCTCAGAGTACATTTAAGGAACCCTAGGAAGGAGTGGTTCAGTCCCATAAAGGGTCTTTCAATGTCTATTTAATGAGTCCAAAGATAGAAAACTCGGGGTTTTTCATGTTTTGAGAGTCTGAAAAACACTTAAAGAGAACTCTCCTAGTTCCTTTTTCGTAAATTAGTTCGACAAGACCAAAAAAGTGATAAACTATTGCTCATTGAACATTTTCTTCAAATACTTTTACGAGCGTGAAAAGAACAAGATCGCTCGACAATCTTTTCGTTTTTATGGAGCGTGAAAAGAGATTAAAGGATACTCCCTTATTTTCGTTGTTTTCGTGTTACCATGACGAGTACGAAAAGACGAAAAAAGTATACTTGGTTACATTCTCATGTATTTTCGAGCACGAGAACGAATGAAGATTGAGCTCGAGG
>JASDQU010686733.1:20127-59822 GCA_032191745.1 Picea mariana
ATGACCAATTGGGCCTGTTGTTGAGAAGGGAAGGGTTGTGACAACATGGCTGGAGTAGGTGGTTTCGGGGTCCCTTGAAGGAACTTAGTAACCTTGGCTCATCTTGGACAATCCTTAGTGTAGTGATTATCACCACATATAAGACAAGGGTATCGGGGTTTTCTCTTATCCTTATCGTCAACATGTTGTGTTTTGGTCTTCTCAAATTGTGGATTATTTTTATCCTCCTTGTTCTTACCCTTACATTTTTTGGATTTATTCTTTCCGGTGAGAGTAGATTGAACATAGTTCACATCAGAAGTCTTGCCGGTGGGAGGGGTAGGAGACAGAGCATTTTGAACATTAGAAGCAACAGATTTGGGGTTGTTGCTAAAGGCTTGTGCGGAATGGGGTTGGGCATGGAAAGTGCCAATCACACCACCAACTGCATGAGAAGCAACAAGAGTAGTTGAAGTAGCAGTAGTAGAAGGGTGAGGTGCATCAGGGAGTAAATCGTAAAGAGTACCCGTTTGTGAGTAAATGAGGTCGAGGTATTGAGCACGACTGATTGCCTATTCTTCTGTGAAAACTCCACCCATGGTGATGTCGCGAACGATGTCATTCATGAATGATTTTGTGAACCACTCTGCCAGTAACTGATCGAGAAGTTCGAGTTTGATGAGACGTCGTCTTCGTCACCACTCATGAATGTGATCAGAGATATTAGTGGCTTTGGTTTGTTTGAAAGAACTCAAAATTTTGGTTCCCATTTCGTAACGGATCGGTAACTGGTAGTGGGTGAGGAAAGCCATAGCGAGGGTGTTGAAGTCAGTGAAGAAGCCTCGTGGTAATTCTATATACCACTTCACAGCAGAACCTGTGAGAGTTCGTTGAAAAAGGCGTAAACGAGTAGAGTCATCCATCAAAGAGTTGGATGAACACCAAAGGTGAAAAGTCATTACATGATTGTTCGGGTCCTCTCCTGGCTTACCATCGAATTTAGGGATGTCGGATGGTAGTTTGGCCGGTATCCCGGGCCATTGAGGAGAGTGACGGATCAGATCATTTAAAATTCTCGACAAATCAGGGAGGTCCAGGGTGGCTAAGAAGGGTAACTGTCTATTCACGTGTGGATACTAGTGACTTTGGGGAGGGAGCCCCATAGGTATACCAGTAGGACCATAAGTAGTTTGCATATAATGCGAAGATCCGGGCAGATTCAGTTGTTGGTGTGGAGGCAGGTAATTTATAGGGTTGTATTGGTTGGGGTTGTTCCCTTGAACAGGGGCGTGGGGTTGAGTATTGGAGCCCCAAATAGGATTGGATGTACCTGGATATGGTTGGCCTGTACTAGGGGGTATGAAGGAGCTAGCTTGAGGCTGTTGCCCCCCAGTCGAGTGAGGATTGTTTTGAATAAGATAGTTCCAATACTGGGCCAAGGATGGAGGTATGTTTTGTCCATAAGGTGGGGTAGGTGGGGGTTTCCCTCCAATCAGGGGTCGCATCCCAATTGGGATTTGTTCTACAAAAGGGGATTGGGTTTGGCCTCCTTGGTGAAATTGTCCACCAATAAGAATCTGGTAATTAGGTGCGAAAGACAGGATGGTGCCACTAGAGTCAATGCTTTTGATAGGGGATGGAAGAAGCCTTCTGGAAGGGGGTCGAGGAAGTGTTGGAATGAAACCAGGGACGAGATGGTGCCCAAAAGGAGTGGAAATGATAGGAGTCCCGGATGGGATTTGTGTAGGAGCAGGAATAGAAGCATTCAATGCATGATATCTGGGGGAAGTGTTGGGGTGAATCTAGGCGAAAGCAGCGTGCCAATTGGAGCTTGGCTAGCCACTGTAATCCTAGTGTGAGGACTCGTAGTATCTGGGACCATTGTGTAGTGGACCGTTTGTAGGGGAATAGTCAAGATGTGGTTGGTTGGTGGAGTGTCTGAACCAGGGAAATAATAGGAAGTAGTAAAATGTATGGCATCTGGATCGGATGTTTCGGGCAGCTCAGGTGTGACAGTGATATAAACACCTACTTCTGAGCCAAAGAGATCTCGTCTAAAAATGGCAATGGTCCAAAAAGGATCTTGACCCTCAGGTCCCGTGAAAGGTCCAATTGGTAATCCAGAAGATTCAACAACTATTTCTCCAGAAGAGTTAACTCGAACAATATGCCTCGCAGAGTCGGGAGGAAGTCGGAAGTCCTCTTGAGAATTGGTAATTCAGAACTGTTCTAAAGTGTTAGTTCTTTCCACTTGTGGAGTGGCAACATCTTGGACTTCACTTTGTTGAGGAGAGCCCTTCGGTGGTGTGGTAGGCAAGGGTTGAGAACCTTCTAGATCTTCTGGGGGTAGTCCTTGCATTCTACATGAACGGCGTGGAGGGTCAATTGTGTTTGAGTTAAAATCTTACGAAAGAAATTCTATGGCCAACTTAGGTAAAGAAATAGCACGCGCTAGTAAAATCTAGGAATCAAAACCAAGCAAACAAGACCTTCCAATTTCGAAGTCACTAGTTGGTGATGAAATCCAACATCGTGACATTGAGACAAGAAGGGGCTGGGCGGGGGTGGAAAAGTTACGTTGACGATCTGCTTAACAGACTTACACCCCTATGCAAGCTCCCACACATAATCGTGGGTATACCCTCCAAGGAGCCCGAGTGAGTTTGGCGAACGTCGATTCCAGGTACTGTGGAGACTTGCCCCTCCACAGTCACCTTGTGTAAGACCCTAAGAAGATAGGCTACTAAGGTTACCACAAACAACAATGATGCCTGGGGAAACAGTCGACAGTCTGATCCACATGCAAGGGCAGGGTATCTAGCCTGAAATCAACTTGAGAGGCTTCCACTCAACATTGTGGGTATACCTTCAAGCGGCCCCCGTAATACGTGCAATCTCTACACCGAGATCAACAAAGCAGGGTGAGTAACTCTGCCAATCTCAATGCGACCTCGGGTTTGACCCTTGTGTGAGAAGGGCTTCCCAGGACAAAATGTTGCAAATGGAATTTGACACTCCCTATCACAAGATACTATTGTGTGTTTCATGCTTTGGAGAGTGTGTCTCACTGCCTATTCCAAAGCTCTAGCCTAGCTAATGTTGGTGTAAAAGAGCCCTAGAAAATGTTACTAGTTGTGTTTTAAAATTGCACAGTATTATTAAAGGTTGTTGTTACTCAAGAGGGAGATGGGAATGAAACCGGTGTTGTGTAAGACTTAGACCCAACAATGCGTAAATAGAGATGAATGATACAAAATTTTCGTTCGATGAATTCTATCTACAACAGGGAAAAAGAAGTTTTTCGGAACAATGCTAACTATGATGTACAATTCACTTTTCAAATGTAGTACCAAACAATCATGGACAATGTAAATTCACTCTGCGTTTTCTTTCAATGTTTTAACGCCAATATTTTTGGAATCATTGCTTAAAAGAAAAAGACTTAATTTTTTTTTGTTTGTTTTGTTTTGTTTTAGAAACCAAAAATAGGGATGGAACTAAGAAAAGGTAAGCAACCAATGAAAATAAAATACTCAATAAATGCCCAAATCAAATATTTTAATGTAGATAAAAATAAAAATCGACAAGAAAAAGTCTCTTCAAATGTGTATGAACAAAGAACTTTTCCAAGAAGAAAGCAACCTATGAAAATAAAATACTCAATAAACACCCAAATCAAATCTTTTAATGTAGATAAAAATAAAAATCGACAAGAAAAAGTCTTTTCAAATGTGTATGGAAAAAGAACTTTTCCAAGCGGCAAGCAACCTATGAAAATAATAATCCCAACTTTTAATCCGATCAAAGACTTATGACCAAACAAGCACTCAGATCTTAGAATCCGAGATTATACCCTCATTGGTAAAAGGCCAAGAAGTAAAAAATGGGAAAAAATGATGAAGAAGAGTTTTTGATCTCCGAAAGCTAATCAACCACAAGATTTGAAGTCGAGAAACAGTCAAACACTGGCAAAAGAAGTTCTTCCCAGGTGAACAAACCAATCTGGGCATCAAGAAGAAAAGAAGGCCTGATCCAAAACTTTTACAAATGGGTTCACAGCCTAGTAGTAGAGAACAGTGCGAGAATGAGGCATTCTCGCAGTCTAGACACTGGCAAGGTGCGAGAATGTCGCACTGGACTGAACAGTGGGGTGCAAAAATGAAAAGTTCTTGCAGGCTACAGAGATGTACAGTGCAAGAAGGTTTGTAAATTATGAAAATTTGGAAAAGGGACAAAAACTTTGAGTGAACTTCTAGGTCCAGAGAGTCTATAAGGGTCTCCTACAGACTCAGAGATGGTTTGGCAATGAAAAAAGTAGACCAAGAGCAAATGGCCAACAAAAAACCACAAAAATGAGTTGTATCCCCAATGGAGTCGCCAATTTTGTTATAGGATAAATTGGTATATGCGAACACTAACATATTTCCCTAGATCCACCTAGATCTAGAACAAAATAGGATAGGACATGACTCTTTCTTTAAGTTGCAATCATCGAATCTACTATCAGGAAGGAATGAGTGACATACCTTTATATCTCTTCCTTAGGTCTCTGAACATTAATGTTCATATGTGAATGCCATGCTCAAGTAATATGTATACCTTGTATAGAAGCAAGTCAAACAATACAGATGTTTGTAGAAACATGTTTAGATTTTTATTTCAGGGTAGGATAGAGGAAATGAATAGGAAGTTCATCCAGAGACTCCTACAGATACATTAAGCAGTATAGGAATAATAAGCCAAAATGGGTGAGGCATAGACCAACATTTAGATTGGCCTAATGATTGCCTATATGGACTATATTCACGAAAGAGAGAAGGATATGGGAGTGAATGTTGAGTTCAAGATTCAGATCTGGATATTGCAAAGAAGAGAATTAGTGAGCATACTTATGTGATGAAGGAATCAATGAGCTAGAAACCAGAGCTAGAGCTACAACTAGTAACCATAGCCAATTTCCATGAGACAGAACTAAAGCCATAGCCATGAACTAGATCCAGTAGCAGTGAGCCAAAGCTAGAGTTAGAGCTATTGCTAGGAGCCAGAGTCAGAGATGTTTCTAAGAGATAGAGTCAGAGCCATGTTCTAGAGAAGAGAAAAAAAGTACATTGATCTATATTGGTTTCCTTGAGCTTTTGGAAGTTCAAGAAGGAGATCAAATCCATATCCAAGATGAATATCCAAGGCAAAGATCAATTCCAAGATGGATATTAATCAAAGAGCATTTCAACAAAGTGGAAGAGTGAAAAAGTATTATCATCACTAAATTACTGAGTAATCCATGAAGTGTATTTCAGCAAGGTGGAAGAGTGAAGAAAGATTTATCATAAGTTGTTGAAAGATCCATACTTTTGGAGGAGCAAAAGTTCTTCAGTGGGAAGGTGTGATCCAGGAGGATCTAAAATGCTAAAAAAAATGATATTCTCAAATGATAATGAAAATGACTTCATTTCATAGAGCCCGACGAGAGCTTTCCAACAACACGTGAATTGCCTCAAACAAACGTCGTATGAGGAAGTTATGGTCATTTGAAGTTTTCAAAAAAATAAGGTAGAAGGAAAATTGGGGATGCCACGTGGCAAGGCCATAGGCTGCCACATGGCCATCCATACATATGACAGGGTGAAATCATGATGACATTGTTATAGCAAGATTTTCCTCACCCTATGTAAATTTTCTCAGAAGGCCTTTTCCATTTCCCCATGCAGACTTGAAGTCCCTTTTTGCAGTTCCCAGAGCTAAAAATAATATTTTTCCACATTTACACGCCTTAACTATTATACAACATGCGTATACGTAGGTTGCACCATTACATCCCATGTACATCGAGTTTTGTGCCCAAAATTAAAAAATGGTGTCAAGTTTCCATGTCACGTCACGAGATCCATGATCTGTGACCTTCCATATATTGGAAACGCTCTGACTCGGCCCTTCAGTTTCATTTGAAGGCTATAAATGGGCCATATCCAAGCTGTGGAAAATAGGAGAATAATTCAAATTTGAGAGCAAAGTTACTTTGGATAAATTACTCACTTCATTTTGAGTCTGCATCCCTTTATCCTTTTAAGTCTGAGCACATTGTTCAACGCCCAAGCTCTTCCCTACTTGATGGAGAACCTCGTTGTCTTTCTTATATGAGCTTGACTTTGGTGGAGGATTGAAGTGGTGGAGGCCCAACTAGAAGGGACTTAGTTTCTCAGTTCTGAACTTGCCGACACGAAAGTTTGTCATTCATACACTTTTGCTGATTACATTTTAATAGAAATACCCTTCTCTCATCCAATTAATGTCTTGCAAATATTTGAATTGTTATTCCATGGGCATATTTGTTATGAATATTGATGGATTATGCTATTGAATTTTCTAACTTTATATATTATCACCATATTCTTGTGTATCTTGGTTGTTGAGGACAAGTTGCAGGTGTATTGCTTTGAGTCAAGTGCTCAACGATGGAATTCATCGAACGTCTAAGCGAGGTAGGCTCTTTATCTTGTCTTGTTAGCATATTTGTTTATATAGCATACTTGAGATTAGAGTTGATTTTTGCGATCATTTCCATCTGTTGTGGTTTACCCCATGCCATAGAGATATTTTCCACTTAACAGACATCAGAAAGCTAACGTGGTAGCATGAGAGGCTGCCACATGTCACTCATTTTTGGCACACATGTGGACTAGTAAAAATGTGCCACATGTCATCCATATGATGACATGGCAGGTATAGTTGGAAGTGACGTGGCATATTCATATAGGTACAACTAGTTGGTGACATGAAAGATAGGTGGCAGCTGATGTAGGAACTGATTGTGCAATAGGTGGACCAACCAGAGAGTGCCACATGACACTCTCTGATTGGCCAATAATGTCTAAGGGAATAAAAATTCATTGGGTTGAATGGGAATCAAAACCATGACCTCAGGGAGAATATAACAAAGAATATTCCAACGAATTAATACAATATTCCTACCATTGTGCCACATGGACCGGTTTGTTAAAACAACCAAATGATTTGTATTAAAGTTTTCGTTATGCATTGGGGTATATAGCGGATTGGTTAGGCTGACCTAACCCTATATAAACTCATGCGTCTGTACCAAGTATGACACATGGAAATGCATGCCAAAGAGGGGGAAAATTGCATAGATTTTTGTTCCAAGTTAAGAGTTGCCTCGTTTTGTGTGCAAGAGGTGTTCCTATTTTGGATTTGTCTCATTTTACGTGCTATTGAGTTATTTGAGAAAAGTATAGTGCATTTATAGTCATTTTTCTTAGAATTTTGAGAGGAATTTGATGGTGATGTTAGTTCTATGCTAAAGTGATGTGTAGGAAGATCTTAGTCTAGTTTGTCATGTATGAGACCCATAGTTTCGTTATGTGTGCAAAAGGGGGTCTTTAAACCCATGTCCAGAACATAGTCAAGTTTATACTCATTTTTCTTAGAATTTCGTGAGGAATTCAACAATAACCTCTGTTTCTAGGATTGAAGAGCATAATTGAAGGGTGTCTTCAAAAATTTGGTATTTGTAAGTCCATTCATTGTAATTTTGGCATTTGAGCATTAATAGAGCAGTCTCACTGTTTGGAAGTGGACCCGGAGATGTAGCCCAAGATGGGTGAACTCCGTTATCAAACTATGTAATGAGATTTGTTATTTTCTGTCTCTATTTCTCTTTATTTTGGCACTCATTATTTCCACAATTTATTATCAATTGATGAAGTTTATGGATAAATAAGCGTTTTCACATGATATTTTGCAAATAGTCATAAGTTATAACAATCTTCATTTCCCAAATATGGTAGGATGTTTAGTGTCTGTTTAAGAACTAATTGACATCTAAGGATTTTTGAATCAAAGAAAATGCTTCCTTATTTAATAATATTGTTAGAGGTGCTACTATTTGACCATAGTTCTTGACAAACTTATGGTAATAGCCTATCAATCCTAAGAATCCTCTAAGTTTCTTCAAGGCTTTGGGAATTGTCCATTCCCTCATAGATTTAATTTATTTAGGTTCCACTTTTACACCTTCATGAGATACAATATGACTCAAATATTCCACTTCTTGAACCCCAAAGGCACACTTTGAAGGCTTTGCATGAAGTTGTTGCTCTTCTAATAATTGTAATACTCCATCAACATGTTGTACAGGCTCTTCCCAATATTTTTTGTAGATTAGTATGTCATCAAAAAATGCTAGAATAAATTTTCTAAGGAAGGGATTGAAAATAGAATTCATCAAGGTTTGAAATGTTGATGGTCCAAATGGAATAACCAAACACTCATAATGACCTTCATGTGTTCTAAAAGTGGTTTTGAGAATGTCTTCCTTCCCCATTATGATTTGATGATATCTAGAACAAAGATCCAACTTAGTAAATAATTTTTCTCCATGAAATTAATCTAATAAATCATCAATGACAGGATTACGAAACGTATATTTGATGGTCATTTTGTTGAGATATCTATAATATGGACACATACCCCATGAACCATCCTTTTTTGTAACCATCACCACTAGTGAAGAGAAATAAATTTGGCTAGGTTGAATTATTTCATCCTTTAACATTTCCTGGATTATACGCTCAATCTCACTCTTTTGTGCATATGGATACCTGTAAGGCCTAATGTCTGGTGGTACACTTCCTCATCTTCTTCCTCTTCATAGTCTTTGCAGAATAATTTGTTCTCAGCGCATTTATGCCCTTTACAATACTTGTTGTCATAATTAAAACATAGTCCCTTTGGTCTACTTTCATGCATTTGTTGAGGTTTCAACCTTGTCGATTGAGGCACGGTTGTCTTATGAACCCAAAAATGATCTTTGCTTCATGTGTATGCTCCAATGGTAGACTTGTGTGCAACTTTATTATTGTCTTGAATATGAGAAAATTGCATAGCTTCCAAAATATTTGCAGGATGCCTTAAGAAAATATCATGTTTGATGTCTTATTTTAATCCACCCATGTAAGCTTCCAACAAATGTTCATCACTTATGTCATCCACCCTTGTGGCCAATACCTGAAATTATGAATTATAATCTTCAATATCACTTAAGTGCTTGATTCTTGTTAATTGACTAGAGCAGTCATGTTCCCAAACTTTCTGATATCGTGATTCTAATTCTCTTGTAAATAAACCCCAAGTATAATGATAAAAAGGGGGCTTCCTTTTAAATACCCATCAATACCATTGATATGGTTTTATCTCAAAATTCAAAGTTGTTATGTGAATCATTTTCTTATCATCTACAATATTATGCATTTCAAAATATTGCTCTATTTGGTTCAGCTAGTTAAATACCTTTGTTCCATTAAACTTATTTAATTCAATATTGGGAAAGTTGAATTTAGGACCCCCAACATAATTAACTACACCATTATAGTTAAATCCACTTGAAAATTGCTTATTATTGATATGTTTTTCAACATGAATACTACCTTTATTTTCATGAGTTCCTTGCATTTTGATATCTACTTTAGGGAGTCTCTCATCTAGAGCATGAAAGATCATGGAAGACATGGAATTTTGCAATTCCTTCATAGATTTTTGTATTTCTTCTTTATTTCCATCCATCTTATTTTTCATGTCATTCTTATTTTCATCCATCTTATGTTCCATTTGTTCCATATTTCTTTTCATCTCTTCCTTTTTTTCAATGATCTTCTTTTCTATTTGTTCCCTATTTTAGTGATCTTCTTTTCCATTTGGTGCTAAATCTTTTGGATTTCATATTGAGTCATGGTTGATCTCTATGGAGGTTTAGTGGGTGAAGAAAATTTTGGAGGAGAATTTGGATCCATGTGAGAAAATGATAATTATCCTCTTTTTCCTCTTTATCACAAATTTTGAATCACCAAAAATAGATCTTCCAATAAAAAGTTATGCCAATTGTAAGTTACATACCTTTCAAACCCTTAATTTGGAGTGTATCCTCCTGACCGACCTTCCTTCTGATATATTTTTGAAATTTAAACCCTTCTAAGTCTGAAATTTCAACTTTTATTACTCTGATATGTCTTCTCTGCAATGCCACAAGTCTGGCGAAAATTTTACATGCCAAGTGAAAGTTATGGTAACTTTCCCAAACCTTGTTGATTTTTGGAATTTTCTGGAAAGAGAAATTATACAGAATGCCAAATGTCCAATATTTGATACCTAATTATGAAATTTGAACCACCTATACCAAGATGTCTCCTTAGTCTCCACAAAGTTTCATTCTATGAAACCTCCCTGAAAATTTTTTTATAGTGGAAATCCCAAGATGACTAGTTTAAAATTGAATTCAGGATGAGTAAAAAACCCTATCTTTCAAAGGCTATATATATGAAATTATTATGACCCATAAGCTAAAACGTTTACCACATGTACCTTGACATGTCATCTAAGTAACCTCCAAATTTCATTGTCTGAATCTAAACAAAAAAAATCGCTTGAAGAAGAGAAACCCTAGGATCGATGCCCTGATACCAAATGTTATGATCCAACGCCTTAAAAATGATAAAAAGTCAATGCATACAATCCACTTCAAGGGGAAAAATCCATTTACAATATATCCAATTCAAAATACAATATGAGACAAGATAAGATGATCCTAAGACTAGGCCTCCTTGGTGTGTGTGTGTGTGTGTGTAGGGTACAATTATAATGAAATGGTACAATGAACATACAATTATAACACTATAAATGTAATAGCTCAACATCTAGGGGTTAGTAAGGGGTTTTACACATAACATGCATCTTTGTCTAGGTCTAAACATTTTAGATTTTATGTCTTAGTACTTAAAGATTCTATATGATGTGTTTTGTTTACTATTAAATCAATAAAATACAAAAAGAATAGTTGTGCAATGAATCATAGTCTTACTATAATATATGTAGTTTAAGATATTTTATAGCAAGTAAAATATTGGAATATCCAAGGTGGTGCATAGATCATATTCATGCAAACATTGTTTTATTTAGGATTTTGTATAGTTTGAGCAAGGTATATTCTCACCTAGCCCAGAAAGCCTAAATCGAAGGAAGTGTTGCACCTTATGTGTCAAGGGTAAATAAGTAGTCCTAGCCTTAAATATGTAAAATGAAAACATGGAAAGACACATAGAAGAATAGGAGTTGAGAATTCCCAATTTGGAAGCTCAAGTAGCTAAGATTTCTATGAGTATAACCTTACTTATGGTCACTCTTGAGAAAAATGTCGACCCCTTTTTGGAGTACCCTGAATATCATGAGAAACTTGAAGATCATGTAAAACATATAAAGCATGTGTGCAAGGACCCTAACAACCATTGTGACCATTTCAATATTTTTGGTCTAAGGATGCATATTTAAATATTTCCAAGTGGTGTAAGCTAGATTTTCCATTAATGCAAATTTCATTGACGAAATAAAAGCCAATGCATTGTCTCTTGGTGTCTACAATTTAGTGTTTTATAGTCCCTACATGGATTTGAGGGATGCCATTTTCATGAAAACCAATACCACCTAACCAAGGATGGTAAATTTTTTATGATCAATCCAAATAAATGAAAGTCTAAGATTTAGTGATTTCTCATCAATCTAATATATTGATTAGCTCAAGCAAGCAGTATGTTATTCTCTTCTTGAGATAGAACCATGGAGACATTGAACTAGTGAGTGTGAAGGTATGCTTGGAAAGATGTACAAAACAGTAGAGGCCTTCATTGGAAGAACCTTTAGAATATTATAAAGAAGTGTTACCTTAACCAAAAGGCATACCTCAATATGAAAGTGGACTGTGGGTTACATTTACTACCAACGTCTCATTTACCAATCATAGGACTGTACAAACAATCCATGATAGAGTTTGATGAAGAGAAGAAGTAGTTGCATGAGTTGTTAGTGCACAGAGTCACAATACCAAGTACCTTACCATTTGTTTCCCCTATTATTTTAGTACCAAATAAGGATGAGACTTGAATAACATGCATTTACTATAGAGCTCTAAAAAATATCACTCTCAAGAATTGGTACCATTTTCTTTGGAACAATGAATTCTTAGATCAACTATATCATACGAGGTACTTAACTAAGTTGGATCTAAATCTAGATATCATCAAGTTTAGATCAAGGAAGAAGATACTTCAAAGACCACCTTCAATATGAAGGACGTTTTGTACAAAAGGTTAGTAATATATTTTAGTTTGAGTAATGCAACAACTAATTCTATGTATATAGTAAATGATGTGTTGCACCCATTCATAAATTCATTTGTCATAGTATATCTCAATTACATTTTGATATTTATTTCTACTTTGGAAGATCATGGTGTACATCTGAATCATGGGTTGGATACACTAACTAAGGAAACATCAATTTCTATCAAATATAAAAAAGTGTGATTTTGCTAGGTAATTCCTCTTATCCAAAAAGGATTGAAACAACAAAGAGTTTGATGAGCAATATGCATATGGAATTCTCCCTCAATTCTTGTCATTTTTTAAAAACTGAAACTTAGATATTTTATATTAAAAGTATACCAAAAATTTGGCAATTGATAGTACAAAAATAGTCATATATGAGTATCCCAAAACACTACTAAAAATCATCTTATTTAATTCTTCTTCTAAGTCAAATGGGCTCTCAACATGGATTACAAAAAAATTATGCTGATAAGTATAATACTTACAAAATACTCCTAAAAGTTTTATAATTTTGAAATACATTTCCTAAATTCATTTTCCTTCACAACCATGAGAACTCCCATCTTCCTTTTCTATAGCTTTGGCCTTTTTATCATCCTTGTCACAGAGACTAGGCATAAAATTATTACCTACTGATTTCAATATGATCTGGGGATAAAAATACCTCTTGCACACCTACCCTCCTTCTGCAAATATTCCTGTACTCAAAACAATTTGAGAAAAATGGGACTCGTTCTCATGGGAGGTTGCATCATGCTCAACCCCCTCTTTATTTAATTCCTCAAAACCTATATAACAATAAGTCTATCCTTCAAATATTCAAGGGTTATTTTGAATCCTATGGCAAAGGATCCCATATGACCTCATTGTTAATAACTAGAGTTCCCAACTCTTTTTTTGTTGCTTGATTCGTTAATCAATTTGCTTCCTCTTTATTCTCTCTTAAGATATGATAATAAATGAATTGCAATAATTTAGTGGCTAATTAGTGGATTCAACATAATACCGAGGCCAACTTTTTTTCCAATGAAACTGTGCCTTTAATCATGTGGTGAATGAGGAGAAGGGAATCTCCACAAAAATTACCTTCTACACTTTATTTCCTTGGGCGACTTTGAGTCCTTTATATAAACCATAAGTCTCTGCCAAGTTATTAGACAAAATACCCAGACCCCATGAGTACGTTACTTGAATTGTTCCTCTTGGGTCATAAATGACCCCCCTTGGCATTTTCCACCCCTGGGTTCCACTTTGAGGATGCATAATAAAAGTTAATAGAGACCATTTGTTCTTCTCTCCAATTGAGGAATTCCCCTTTCGTCATATGTAATTTCCATGTTATCTGCATATGGATGACTTTTACTTCATTTTGGGTAATTTTTGCTTGAAATTTGATCTGGGCCAACTAGGCATCTTCTGCTCTTTCCAAATGTTGGTTGGGTGGGGTTACAAAGTCTTTGACATTAAAATTATCAACAAGGAGGGTTATCACTCTATTGAATACAACTTCCATAGGAAATCTTTCTTGCCTAAATATTGCTCTATTTATAGCTAGACATGTCATCTAGCATATATGCTTTGGAAGAACTATCCATATTTGTTTAAGTTGAGTTTTGTTCTAGAAGGACCTCTTGTATGTGAAACCCCACTTCCCAAAAATAGATTTTGACATCGATGGCCTGTAAAAGTGATTCTCAAGTCTTTTCAAATCATTTTTCCAAAGTGTTGCAATATAGCTACACTTCCAAAATAAGTGAGGTATAGTTTCTACATTTTCCAAGAATAGAGCACATCTTGAAGGTCCTTGGATCCCTCTTTTAAACAAGCTTTGTGCTGTTAAAATTCTCCCATGAGATAAAGCCCAACATAATGAGTTTATTTTAGGGATATCATCATTTTCCAATTTTTTTTTCCATATTGAGGATTTAGGGGGAACAGTTTTATTGGCTAGCTGCAAATCATATCCCTTCTTTACTATATATTATGTTGATCCCCAACCTCATTGATCACAAGTTTATCAACTTTTTGGTGCGCACCCACTCAAAAGGACTTCCATTTTTTGAACTAAAGGTGTTAGCCTTGGAGGAAATTTCTCCAAAGTTCCATCCATTACACCAACCATTGGTGTTTCAAGTAGATATATTAGCAATGGTTTTGAGTCCAAGAGAATCCAACCAAAAATTCAGTGGAGCCAATTACTATATATGGACCGAGGGATGATTCCCAATTATATTGTCATTCCAAATATCTGTTGAAAACCAATTTCTTGGAACCCACATGAGATCTAATTGAATTATGGGCATTGATGCATAAACCAATTTCTATACCGGAGATCCATTCCTGGCTATAGGAAGCACATCCAAACATATTTTTCTAGGTTCGAAAAAATATTTCTTGAGAGACCTTTTTCCACCATTTATATTTCCCAGTAACCATTCTCCATAGGATCTTATCCTCCAAGGATATGTTCATCAATCCATGATCAAGAATCCCCAAACCTCCATGCATTTTAGGGGAATGCACTATGGACCAACTGATTAGATGAAATCTCTTATTATTGTATTTTCCACCTTTCCACAAAAAATTTCGAATCTCCCTTACTATTTGTTGTTGAACACCTACGGGAGCCAAGAGAGATAAATATTAGAAGACATGGAGAGTAGATAACACTGATTTGATGTGTGTAATTATCCCTACTGGATTTAGCCAATGAGCTCCCCATTTCACAAATTTTGACTTTCTTTTGGTTTAAGATTTTCTACCACATGTTAGAAGTAGCATAATGAAGACAGATAGGCATTCCTAGATATGTAAAAGAATTACAATCAACCTTATAGGGAAAATGATAAATATTAGACACAATTGCAAGGGCATTTTGGCTTATATTCTAGGTGTATATTTGGATTTTGAGATGATTGATTAAGCCTCCATATACTGACTAAACAAGTCCAAATTTTCTTTGAACCTTTTAGCTATTATGACTGAAGATCCTCCCAAGAGAAGAGCATCATCTGTAAACTAGGAGTAGTTGATTCTTTTCACTCCTCTGACTATTCAAATTCCAAGCAAAAAACCATTAGCCCAATCACATTCCAATTTCCTGCTTAAAGATTCTTCCATAATTATGTACAATAGTGGAGATAGGGGGAAACCTTGTCTCAGTCCTATACTTGTATTGAAAAAACTAGTTGGGTGCCCATTAACCAAGGGAGATATCCAAGGATTACTAATACAAGCATATATCCACTGAATGAAATCATCATTGAATTGAAGTTGATGAAGAATATTAATGATAAAAGAGTCTCTAACCTGATCAAATGCATTGGCTATGTCAATCTTGACTATCATTCATTTATCCCATTTATTTTTTTTCATACATATTGCTTCTTGTACTGAAATTATATTATCTGTGATTTTCCTTTTTACCATAAAACCACATTGATTCATTGATATAATTTCGGGGATAAAAATTTCAAGCCTAGTTGCTATAATTTTTCTTATTATTTTGTATGAATCATCGCACAAAGAGATCAGTTTGAAGCTAGAAAAAGATGTTGGGTTTTCTTCTTTAGTTATGAGGGATAAAAATGCTGAAGTTGTGGCTCCTCTCATTCTAAAAGATTTTTTAACATACCGTATCATTCTCACTAAATCGTATTTGATTGTGTTCCAACAGACCCTATAAAAATGGATATTAAATCCATCTAGCCTAGGGGCTTAGGTCAGGTTCTAGCTCCCAAATCGCAACTGATATTTCTTTTTATGATACACTCTACATAATATTTTCATTTTCTTCCATGGAAATGGTTGTTGGTATATTAGTCAACATTGGAGTAGTAACCTCTGGCTCCACTCCTTCCTTTTCGTTATATAGATATTTAAAGTGGAGATAAGTTTCTTCCTTAATTTTATCAAAAGTATTGAGGGTATCCCCATAGACAATATTGATCTCTTTAACATTGTTCCTCCATAATATAGCTCTCAATTGTTTATGAAAGTAAGCAATATTCTTATCCCTTGCCTCAAGCCATAAAATCCTAGATTTTAATCTCCAGCTCATTTATTCATTACAAATATCTTTTTCACACCCTTGGAATGCCTCTCTTTCTTCCATTACCATACTTGAGTGACTCAATTAAGCTCAATTTGATTATGTATTCTTTCTAACTTCTCCCTGTAAGATTGAACTTCATATTCTGGAGAAGATTTGATTTTTTTACCCATTCCTTGAGCACTTTCTTACTATCTTTTATCTTTTTCTCCCATATATGGATCGGGGAACTAACCACCCAATTACACTAGTTTCACTTTATAATTTCATTTGCCACTTTATCCTATAGACAAAGGGGGTTGAAATGGAAAGGAATTGGGCCATAATCAGGCACCTCCTTGAGCATCAACGTAATTGGTTTATGATATGATGCTTCCCATAGGATGATTATAGAAGAGGATGCAAAATCACTCTCCAAGAAAGTACTTTGGATCAAGAAATTTTCTATCCTGGTAGCTATATGCCTAGGACCAATCTTCTTGTTCGACTAAGTGTATTTTCCTTTATGAGGTTTTACATCTACTAAATCCCATACAAAAATAAAATCTTCCATCCTTTCTCTAAATGGATCTTGCACTATACTCCCTCGCCTTTTCTCCTTTTGAACAAATTTAGTATTAAAGTCCCCTACCACTATGCAATTATGCCAATGAATCATTCCTTTCAAGTTTATTAAAGAATCCCAACACTCCTCTTTTTTCAGAATATAAGCAAATCATGCATACATTGATCACATTTATCTCCTCACCTATATGTCGATTTTTGAGATGGGTAAATATCCAATGTTGCGATTTCTAAGTATGGGTTATCCTCTAGACAACATCATTCCATATAGTGCATAATCCTGCTAAGGAACCTCTACACTAACTGTCAATCCTTCACCATTTTTTCAAAATTTTCCACATCTTAGTACAACTTCTACCTTGTCTAATTTTGTCTCATAGATTAGGAGGATTGAGGGATTTTCCTTTTTGACCAAAACCATTGTTGATTCCACTTTTTCTTTGCTCCCTAATCCCATACAATTGTAGGAGACTATATTCATTACTTACTCATAGGTTTTTGGAATCCACCTCCCTATGTATTCGTTCCACTTTGATTTCTTGTGATTCTTTTTCCCAATAGATTCGAGAGGGTATGTTGTTGTCCCAACTCTATTTATTTCTCTTCCACTTCTTCTCTTTTGTCTTTTGCAGGTTTTTGTCCAAGTCTTCTTTGATTTTTCCATTATATTACTATCTCTTCTCTATCATCATCTATTCTTTCATCTTCTTCATAAGGGCTTTGGTAGTCCAATCCAAAATACAAATTTAATGCAACCACAATTCAAGGAAGTGGGAGATACTCTACATGATTAGGATTGCAACTCCCAACCTTAGGTGACTAGATGAATTTAGGGTTAATCTCTTTTCCTGGACTCCTAATATTAGGGTTGTCACTATTTGGAAAAGTGCTCACTATTTCATTAACTGGATCGATTTCTTCATAAAATAGAAATTCATACCTATTTCTATTACTAATACCTACTACCCATTTTAACCCTGATGTTGGAATGTCTTTGGCCCTGTTTCTTGGGCTCTAGATGTGCCAACCTTAGATGGTGCCCCTGTTGTTTTCTTAGTGCCTATTTCTTGTGATATTATTACCACTGATGGATTGTGTTTTGACTACTGTGTTGTACCTATTTTGATCCAGGAGGATCTCAGTGGCCACCTAGCTTGTCCAACTGGCTCAATTTTTTTTTTTGGAAACTTACTGTTTTTAGTAGTTTTTCGATTCCTCAACTTTTGGGGCCATTTTTAGGGTATAAACGATGCATTTTTGTGATCAGGCACCTCATCGATATTCAAAGGCTCAAATTTACCCCCCCTAAATGAATCTACTCATCAATACCTTTCCAATGAGCTATCATGCATCCTAAACGGATATCGTATGCAAAAGTTACGATCTCGGGAAGTTGATGCACTAACTTACCCTAATGGGGCCCACATGACTTTTGGTGCTTCATCTCCTAGGGTTAGGTTTTGGGATGTCTAGGGTTTTGAAATTTTAGTTTATTTTAAAATGGCCTTCAGATCCTCATTGTACTCATCATCTTGATAATGAGCGTAGCCTTCACATCTATTCTTAGAGATAAGCTGCCACCATTCCAGCAAGCTTGTTTTCAGTTTGCATTGAACAATTTTCAACATATTTCTTATTTAATAGAAGATAATTTTTACTGTATCTCTGTTATTCTTCACTGTGTCTTTGTGTTAATATTATAAATATGTGGTTTCATTTCTTTTTGCTCATAAATATGGATCAGTGGTATCATAATAGTCTGCTCCTTGTCATTTTTTTTAATAGATGTCCCCGATGTGGTCAGGGTATAGAGAGTTGGGTCTCGAGCTTGTTTCTCTTGAGGAAAAATTCTCTCACACGCCCAAGAAACTACCCATGGTAGGCGGAAATAAGTATGACGAGACATGATATCATTTCAAAATGTTGCTCGAGGAATCCCTTGAGTGACAAAGGAACGAGATGATGGACAACTTTGCACAAATCCTTCGACGACTGTTGACAAGTGACGCATCCACCTCAAGCGGAGGTGCCGCTCCCTTCAAGGTACAAATCAATTTTGATATTCCTATATTTTAAGTTCAAATACATGTGGATTCCGTAGATAAATGGTTAAACCTTCTAGAAGGGTATTTTTATGTCCATAACTTTTCCGATAGAGAAAATATTACATTTGCGCTTCTCAAGGTCCTCCCCCATGTCAAAGATTGGTGGGAGAATTTTTGTGAGCAAAGGGAAATAGAGTGAGCCACATTATTTGTAGTTTCACCCACTTGGGATTTCTTCAGGGATGCTATTAAGGAACATTACTACCCTATTGGAAGTTATGACGACGTGTACACAAATTGGACCACACTGCAGTAGGAAAGAGACCAAATAGTGCAATGTTCACTAATGTCTTCCATACCTTGCGCACCAAGATGGGTATCAAATATTCTAAGATAAATTTGGTGCTCAAGTACCACGACATTCTGCATAGATACATCCATAAATAATTGGATTTTTTGGAGATTTCATCCTTGGGCGCGACTTATCGATATGCCGTCAAAATTGAGCAGAAGATGAAACAAAAGACGCAACAGTTTGGGTCTAGGAACCCCTCACAACAAAAGCAGAGAAAGGGCATCCCCAACCTGCAAAACAAAGGATAGAGAAAATATGGGACACCTCAGGACAACCAGTCCAAGACGGAAGCAAAGAAGGATAATGGGAAGACAAAGAAATATACTGGGAAGTGGTATGACTTCTGTTGAAACATTTATTAAGTTTTTTATCTTCAAAACTAAAACCTTCCTTTTTCGGGTTTTGGCTTTTCATAAAGCATAACCCTCATTATAATTTCCAAAAGACTGGTATCGAAATCCCGACAAGCTTTATTCTTCAAATAATAAAAGGAAAAAAATAAAAAATGTTATAAAAGTCCCAATGCGCTTTCTGTAAAGCTTATTTTTTTTTTAACGAAAAGCTTAAATCCTAAAGAAGTTAAGACTAACTTTTAAAGGTTTTTTGGGGTTTGGGTTTACTGAGAACATATGTTTTAATGCATTTCCAATCGTAGAATCCCGATCCCCGATTTCCTGAAATATGGAAATTACTAATTATTAAAGACTATGTTAATCGTATCGCAATTTCAGAAATCAGGATTCAGCGATAACATACCTCTTGTCAACACGATCCCCGAAATCCCAAAACGCGAAGTCCCGAATCATAATCTGTGTTTAAATTGAATTAATCCTGTTTTGGAAGTTAGTCCTTAATCCTGATTAATTAATTCACTAATACAAAAATTTAACACTTAAGTTAATCATTTCGCAATTTCGGAAATCAAGATTCATCGATGACATACCTTTTGTCAACAGGATTCTCGAAATCCCGAAACGTGAAGTCTCGACTCCTAATCTGTGTTTAGTCTAAATTAATTCTGTTTTGGAAGCATGATTAATGACAATCAAACTTTTTAGGTTAGTTCATGTTTCAGTTTCTGATCGAATGAAATTTTCTGAAATTTGAATCCAAAATGCGGCCACTTTAATAAAGGATAACTGATGATATGTGACACTAATGCGTATCTTAGTAAATATCCACCGCATTCAATGTATTGAATTCTTGTCAATTGTGTCAGTACCTACATCGTTAAATGAATTAAAAGAGAGTTTAAAGGTTTGTGTTTCACAACATATTCTATTTCATACTATCAAGCATAAGACGCATTCAACCGAGCTCATACACTCCTTTTCTATGACAGGTTTTCCACCTAACATAAAGTCATGGCACCAAAGAAAGCACCGAAGAAGAGTGAAGATATAGAGGATATGCTTAACCTAGAAGGAGATATCATATCTGACACTACAACACACGCCATCGACTCAATTAAATCCTGGACACAAATCTCTGAATTCCTGGATTACGAAATCAAGAATTCTCCTACTGATTCCAAGAATCACTTCCGAGATGTAGCAGAATCGGAGCTTCATAAGATCACAACGCGCCCTTAGCTTATGGCATACAACGACATGATCGATTGGGCCTTGAAAAATGTTGATATCCCGACAAGAAGCATTTTAAATGATCAAGGGGTCGTTTTCATCTCATTCAAGCCAGAACATATACAAGTAATGTATAAACTCTCACCAAATCCTAAGTACACTTATAATGCCGAGTTTTTAGCTAAATTTCAAAGGAAGGAGTGTACTGAGGTAGACCGAACTTATCTCGATTTAATCAGAGAATGGTGGAGATGTCCATCAAAGTTTAGGGCTGATACCCATTAGGTTTATGTCACAGCATCTTTGAACGAATACATGGTCTATGTAGCCATTATGCTATGTATACTTTTTGGGAAAAAGAATCCCTGTCATTTTCCTGCAGAATGGGTGCCCTTTTTAGAAGAAGCTTAGAAGGATACACTTTCAACTAGAGTAAGATTTTGTCTGATAGCCTAGCTCAAGAAGTTTCAAATTATAGATTTGCAAAATCTAAAGGTCAACCAATGGCCTTTTACATGTCAGCGTACATTATGGATGCAGTTTGCTTCATGACTCTTTTTCCCCTGATGAATTGGAGTTGGAACATAACTTGCCCCGAACCCATTCACGAGTATCACTCTGTGCTATGGGAAGAAAATGCTAAGAATGCGTTTTATGAAATTTGTCATTTTATAATAATTCCAATGCATAAAATGTTTTATGGCTGTGAACCCCCTCGCATTTCTGAGTCAGTCTCAGGAAATATCAAAGCAATAGCCGACTGGTTTGTTGATGAAAACTTCTCTTACATTAGGGTTTATGGATGCTCAATTCCCCCTCATGCACTTCCGAAATTCCTCCCGGACAGACTGGTATTGAGGGAGGTAGCACATCAAATAGTGAAATGTGGTATTGGAATAGAGCTAAAGGCAACTCAAAAGAAATCCTGGCCAATATTCCCTGTGTATGTTGGGAAATTTTCATTACTAAACCTAGGCCATTCTAAAGTGGAAGCTGAAGCACTGGAAGAAATAAAACTGGTAGATATTGAGCATAGAAAGCATGACCCTTATCAATTAGTAAGCATACATTTGATGCACTGTAATATGAAAGCTTATGAACACGAAAAATCTATTTATGATGATATATTCAGGGAATTTAAAACTTATGAGGAGGTATTGAACAGGGTACGGGCCTTATCACCCGACTTACAGACTAGTTTTATGTCCTTCCAAAGTCACAGGCGAAGTTGTTTGCCAAAAATTTTGCAAGGTGAATCCATGACCCCTCCTCCAGAGCAGGAAGCTTTGAAACAAATGTACAGGATAAAGCAAATACAAAGGGAAAAATGAATGGGATTGAAATGCCTTCACAAGAAACAGAAGTTCCTCAAACAGAAAAATCAGAGGCAGGGAAAGGAAAGGAGTTGGAAACACCCTCAGAAATCCCTGAGAGTTTTCCCAAAAAAGCAGGAGGAACAACATCGATAGAACTTGGAAGTCCCATTACTTCTTTGACTCCATTACAGTCTACTTATGGAAATCCCCAAGAGGGAGCTCTATATGTTAGGGACCTTGAGCCCATTTCTAGGGATGAGATTCCTTCCTCTGATTACTTCTTCAGTAAAAAGAGGAAGGCTATCCTAAAACAGGAGATGCATCCAAGAGGATATATGATGATTAAAAAACACAAGATCATTATAGATGGACAAAAACTTAAAGAGGGAGAATTCGCTACAGAAATAGAGGGCACAATGAGAGCTTTAGCATCAACAAATTTATACTCTGTGGGTAGTTTGACAACTATGTTGGAGCAGAAAGATCAGATGATAGATCAGCTACAGGGTCAATTAAAGGAGACTGAAAGGAATATCAGTTGGGAGATAAAAAATGGTCTAGAATGAGCTAGATTAAATGACATTCAAGAGATTCAAAAAATGAAAGCAAGATTAGAGGAAGCAAATCAGAAAATACAGGTCACTCAAGCACATGTCTTACAACAAGAGGAAATGAATAAACAATTACAAGATAAGATTAATTCCATTCAAAATCAAGTGGTAGAGCTTGAAATCTTCCAAGCCCAGGCGCTGGAAATACATACAAAGATAGAAAAAGAGCAACAGGGAGTGTTATTTAAGCTAGAGTTTATTCAAAATTACTTTATGGGAGCAAGTAAATCTTTGGAGAGTATTCTCTAGAAGGAGAGAGAAGTGAAAGCAGCCATAACAACCTTTCAAAAAGCAGTGGCTTTTTCAACAAAAGAAGAGGTAGGAGAGATTCTAAAGCTATCTGTTTCAGAGCAGATTAAAGGTGATATAATACTCAAAATGTGGGAGGCAAACCTCACAGAAAACAAGAAAGTAACTAGAGAAGTTAATGACAACTGTCAAGGAATTTTTGACCTTTTAGAGAAAGCTTCATTGAACATTGGAAAAAACAACTGTCCTGGGTTGTTAGGAGAAATTAACATTGTCAAGCATCAATTAAGATTTAAAGAAGATCTGGAAGAAATTCAGGCAGAGATTCCACAAATAAAGGTAATCAATGTTACTCAAATTGACAAATGGATAGTAATGTCTAACTTAAAGCTACAAACTATTAAGTTCATGAGAAATATAATCAAAGACCGTCTGCCAAAACTGCAGAGAAAGTTTTTCTTATTTGAAGCAAAGGATATTCCAAAAGCTCCCAGAGTTTTAGTGCAGTTTTTGGGCAAATGTATTCGCTGTCTTAAAAAAGAAGGAGGAGGTTCATCAACGTAGAGATGAAATTCTATTTTGAATATTTTTCATCATTGGAATATAAAGCAGTTAAAATAGAAATGTAAACGGTTCGACATTGCTCATTCATGTAACCGTTAGGCTTAGGAAGTTAGTTAATCACCAACGGGAAAAAGGTTTGGTGATCATGTATAAATATAATTTCACAAGACTGAGAAAAGGATTTTGTTTTTTGGGAGCCGATTGTATTAGAAGTTTTCTGATTTACAATAATATAGATGATGCAGAAGAGATTCTGAATTTTGTTGCCTTGAAGCTATGTGTTCCTTCACTCTGTTTTCAATATCTTTTATTCCATGTCTTTCTAATGAATGATCAACTATAGTTTAATTCAAAATTCTACTGTAGTTTGAATTTATTTGATTATCTAATCCTTTACAGTTTTTCCCCTGTGATTGCTATTAGCAGTTTCAAGACCTGTAGGTCTGTTGGATGGTTATATTTTATACTCCATTAGAAATTTTGTCTTTTCTCCCCTTCTTCTGTTATGATATGAGATTCTTTCAAGATTAAAGCCTCATATTCTCCAACAATGTTTCTTTGTTTTTATTTTAATATTCTCAAATTACTTCAAGTACAGGAAACGACCTTTTCTGTTATTATGTTATTATTTTGAGTTCCAAAATTCCTTTTCTATTTCATCCCACGAAACTGAAGCAACAATTTCTAAAACTTTTTATAATTTAATAAAATTTTAATCCTCATGACTATCCCAAGTAATAGACAACCTAACATATAACCCGACCTACGGGATCAAACTAGCATTGCTTTGAACTTATTTAATACTATCCTTCAAACAACAACTACCCGAGTTGAATTAGAACGTTCATGGGCAGTTATTGAGAGAGAAATCAGCATCCAAGAACAATGGGAAGCTATACAGAGACAATTGTGAAACCAACTCTGATTTACCCTTCGCAATCGATTCTTACTCCTTAATTCTCTTTATTTTTCGGATGCCTTGACGGTATACTTTAAATTTTTTAAGTATAAACACAGGAACAACATCTTTTTGGCGCCATTGCCGGGGAACGAAGAAACAAAATTTTTCCCTGGGAAGACCGACATTGACACTTTCTTTCTTTGATAGTGAACAAAGATAGAAAACCTTTTAAGGCTACCTTTATTTTTCACTTGGAAACTCCACAATAAGTAAATTGGCTATTAGCCGAAAGAACACCAGAAAGAACCCGGACGACAAGCAGACCTCGCTAGTCTCTGATCCGGAAAAGATTTTAAAATCATGAAGATCCCTTAGAAAAATCATTTCACCCATACATACTATTTGTCAGCCTGATTTTACGTAGTTGAACATTACGGAAACACTTGAGAGATCCGTCTTGCTTCCCCTCTCATACGATACATTCTCTTTTCGTGAGGTATTTTCCCCAGATTTCCATGAGACTTCTCCTCACACATTCCAAGCTTTAGCCTCAAATATATCAATGGACGCACATGGAGGTGCTGGAGCTGGGGGTGGTGCCCTAGGAGGACCAACAGGCGGCCAAGCATCGCTTCCTGGAATCTTTGCTAAAGTAGCTGCTAGATATGCCCCCCTTGTCCTCCCAGTTCCCCTACACGACCTTCCCGAAAATTATATGAAAAGCCTTCCCAAGTTTACAGGGGAAGGAGATTTGCCCGCTCAAGAACATATAAATTTCTTTGACCAATTTGCTGACATCCTCGGAATTGAACATGAAGATGTTTATTCTAGACTCCTCGTTCAGAATTTTGAGGGACAAGTGAGGACCTGGTTCCGATCCTTAGCAATCGGATCTCTGAGATCTTACGAAGAACTTGAAAATGCCTTTATTATACAATGGGGTGAGAGGAGGGACCACCTCTATTACCTAACTGAATTTGGAGCCCTTAGAAAGAAAAATGGGGAAATTAGACCGTGTGTCAATTTCAGAAATCTAAATAAGTCATCCCTCAAAGATAATTACCCCCTACCCAAAATGGATCATGTTCTAGAAAAAGTAGTTGGGGAAAATAGGATGTCAATGATCGACGTTTTTTTTGGGTACAATCAAATCGCCGTCTGTGAACATGATAAAGAAAAGACAACCTTTACCACCCCTTGGGGTACATTTATGTATGACAAGATGCCTTTTGGTTTAATGAATGCAGGTGCTACTTTCCAACGGGATATGGATATCGCTTTCGTTGGCGAAAGAGACAAATTTGTGGTTATCTATCTTGATGATCTAACCGTTTTTTCTAAATCTGATGAAGATCATCTGATTCATCTCAAGCAGACGTTTGAGAAATGCCGCAAGTTTGGTTTGTCTTTAAACCCCAAAAAGTATCACTTTGCTATGCAAGAAGGTAAACTCTTGGGCCATATTGTGTCTCGAGATGGAATTAGAATTGACCCTAAAAGAGTTGAAGCTATATACACAATAAATATTCCTAGGAATGTAAAAGAGATTCAGTCATTCTTAGGAAAAATAATTTTTTTGAGGAGATTTATTCCAAACTTTGCTGAAATCGTGAAATTGATTACAGATATGCTAAAGAAAAACAACGAAGTGAAATGGACAGAAGAAGCTAAAGCATCGTTCACACTTATCAAAAAGGTTATAAGTGAGGCACCAGTACTAGAAAGCCTCGATTATCTAAAGGATTTTCTTATTTTCTCATTCGCCTCCGAACACACACTCGTCGTGGTTCTCCTCCAAAAAAATGAAGAAGGTTTCGAGCAACCGATAGTGTTTTTTAGCAAAAGTCTTAGAGACGCCGAACTTAGATATAATATAATGGAAAAAAAAAACATATGCTATGGTAAAGGCATTAAAGGCTTTTAGAACCTATGTGTTGCATTCTAAGGTGATTGGTGTGTACCCACTAGCTTCGTAAAATATATTTTGGTTCAGTCCGACAGTGATGGCAAAAGAGGACAGAGGCTTGCCAAAATTCAAGAATTAAACTTGGAGATAAAACTAAAGAGACTAGTAAAGGGGCAAGGTTTAGCTAAACTCTTAGATGAATCAAATTTCAGAGCTCTCAGAATAAATAGTTTAAAGGGAGGTGAAGAGTGTGTGGACTTGAATGAGCTCGATGAACAAATAACTGAAGTCAGAATCGAAGAGAAGTTTGTTTCATTAGATTGGTACAAAGACATAGTGTCCTACCTGTTGACCTTGAAGTGCCCGAGTGACTTACCCCCATCCAAAGCTAGGACGCTGAAGTTGCATGCGGTGAAGTACTGTATATCCAAAAGACAATTGTATTGGAAGGATCCACTTGAATTCTTCTTGGTTTGTTTGGTTGAATCAGAAACATAAAAGGTCATAAGCCAATTTCATGAAGGAGTGTATGGAGGACACCACACCTGGAGGGAAACGACTTATAAGATCTTGAGGGCAGGGTATTATTGGCCCAAACTTTTCTCAGACGTCAACGCCAAGGTCTGAGCTTGCAAACCTTGCCAATTGTTCTCAGGCAAACATAAACTCCCAACAATGCCATTGGTTTCGGTCAAAATGAAAGCTCCTTTTTAGCAATGGGGATTAGATTTCATAGGCGAAATTAATCCTCATTCTAGCGCTCAACATAGGTGGATCCTAACTGCTACAGATTACTTCACCAAATGGGTTGAAGCTATTCCAACTAGAAGGGATACTGATTTGGTGGTAATATATTTCTTAGAAGAGAATATTTTGTCTAGGTTTGGCTGCCCCCGAAAGATAGTCACAGATAATGCACAGGCTTTTAAATCTATGGCTATGGTCAGTTTTTGCAAAAAATATAATATTGTGCTTAGTCATTCCACGACATACTACCCTCAGGGAAATGGTCTGGCCGAGTCTTCAAACAAAAGCCTAATCAATATAATTAAGAAAGTGCTGAGCGAAAACAAGAAATCTTGGCATGTACATTTGAAATACGCTCTGTGGGCAAATCGGATAGGCACGAAAAAGTCTATCGACACTTCTTCTTTCCAAATGGTGTACGGGACCGATGTAGTGTTACCTATAAATCTAGCACTTCCTGTAATGAAACTTTGGCAAGATGAGAAGGAGGAACCAAATCATGTCACAAGAAGGATAAATCAGCTGATTGAAGTCCAACAACACAGGGCCGAAGTAGATGAAAGGTTACAGAAATACCAGGATGACATGAAAGCACTATTCGATCATAAAGCCAAAGACAAAGATTTTCTCCCGAGAGATTTGGTTTTAAAATGGGATGCGAGGAAGGAGGACTCGACAAAACATGGTAAATTCGATCACATCTGGTACGGACCGTTCAAGGTAAAAACTCCTAAAAAAAAAAAATCATTTCTGTTAGAGAATTTGGATGGTAAAATCCTCAACACCCCTGTCAACAGGCGTTATTTAAAACATTATATGGAATAATTGGTTTCCAAAATTCCCACTGTATATACCATTTGATTTCCCTTTTTGTTTCATAATTTCCTTTGGTAAGTCTTCTCTCAAAAAAAAAAAAAAATAACATAAAAAAAAATAGGTTAATGTTTTTTCTAGAAGTAGGGATACAAAATTTCAATGTATTCAATTCTTTTAAAAAACACTGATACTCTTAGTATTGTTCCCTTACAGGATTTTGGCTGACAGCCTAACAAGTGAAAGTGGCAAACATACAGCTTTATATCGGAAGATAAATTCGCCAAAAATAGGTGATAGATAAGATTTTCCATTATTTCAAAAGAGAACGAAAATGGTAAGGCAAAGGTGTGAATTCCAGAAAAGTCTATTTTTTCAAACAAAAGTTAAAAAAAAAAGGTGCGGTGATTGTCTCGTAAGTGTGATATGTCACTAAAAAAATGATTTCAAAATCTAGGCCCTAAGAGTTTCACCTAAAATAAGATAAGAGGTATTTAAAATAAGCAAGGAGAGAAAAGCGTCTCCGAGAAAGAGTTCCAAGAGTTGGTTTTATTTCATGACCCCGTTTTTCGATTTCTAGCTCTTTCTTTGTCATCCCTTTCTACCCTCGGTTTTGCCTTATTAAAAGACCAAGTATCTTTCCGGGTTTCCCACAGAGGGAGAAGAGATTACGTTTTAGCTTTGGAAGCTGAAAAATAGTTCTTAAAAGGTAGAGCAGTCCTCATAACTCCTCACTCTCCGACTAAACAAAGTTATGCTTAGGCCGATTCTGACTCTCTTAGGTTTATTAACAGTTTTCTAAGGATTTAGGCTTGCTCAAAGGAAGACCCTTGGAATTAACCTTCCCCTTTTTCCCTGCGGACTAAGGTGCTTTGAAAGTTAAAAAAGGGTTGGTCCAAGGCAATCAAGCAAGTTGACAGACCTACACTGCAAATTTTACACAGATACCATCCCTGGTATACTTACTACCATTGATTTCCCCCACTTTGTGTTCAAAAAGTAAAATATAAGACAGATGGTGAAAGGAAATTCATATTTGATTTCCCCCATCTAGTCCAAGAATATGATGAAAGGAAATTCATTTAAATGATTGCCCTCATCTCAGCATTTAAATGCATAATTATGATTCGAAGTGGTGAAAGGAAATTCAGTAAAAAGGGACAAATAACTTCACCGGGGTACTGAACAGGCTCGCTGGAAGTGAAGCAATATCCGAGGTATCTGTAAGGCTGTCATACATAATTTTCACTCTACTCTGGTTACCAGCCTTTTCGAAACCAGATCTGCATCCCAAGTCCAGACAGAGCTCCCTAATTAAAAACATGAAATACACTTCGTTTGATGCAAGCCAAAAGCCCCAAGATCTATTGGATTCCCTAGGATTGTTTTGATCATCTTAAAGTAGACTTAAATTCAGTAACGAGAAGGAGAAGATCAAGAATGGGGCTGCAACTGAGTTTACAACATTGAGAGTTTTGAAAATCTTTTCAGAAGTCAACACGAAATCTCTTTTTCCCTCCGTATCCCCTTCCTAAGCAAGTTCTACAGAAAGAAGCCGTTGACTCCATTTACCCAATAAGGCACTAAGTCTACCTGTTCTCCTCATCCCACAAGGAGACGAGGTCTCCAATTGGAGCCTATGTTGAAACATTTATTAAGTTTTTTATCTTCAAAACTAAAACCTTCCTTTTTCGGGTTTCGGCTTTTCATAAAGCATAACCCTCATTATCATTTCCAAAACACCGGTACCAAAATCCCAACAAGCTTTATTCTTCAAATAATAAAAGGAAAAAAATAAAAAATGTTATAAAAGTTCCGATGCGCTTTCTGTAAAGCTTATTTTTTTTTTTAATCATGAAAAGCTTAAATACTAAAGAAGTTAAGACTAAATTTTAAAGGTTTTTCAGGGTTCAGGGTTTACTGAGAACATATGTTTTAATGCATNAAAGGTTTTCAGGGTTCAGGGTTTACTGAGAACATATGTTTTAATGCATTTCCAATCACAGAATCCCGATCCCCGATTTCCTGAAATATGGAAGTTACTAATTACTAAAGACTACGTTAATCGTATCGAATTTCGGAAATCAGGATTCAACGATAACATATCTCTTGTCAACACGATCCCCGAAATCCCAAAATGCGAAGTCCCGACTCATAATCTGTGTTTAAACTGAATTAATCATGTTTTGGAAGTTAGTCCTTAATCCTGATTAATTAATTCACTAATATGAAAATTTAAGACTTAAGTTAATCATTTCGCAATTTCAGAAATCGAGATTCATCGATGACATACCTTTTGTCAACACGATCCCCGAAATCCTGAAACACGAAGTCTCGACTCCTAATCCATGTTTAGTCTAAATTAATTCTGTTTTGGAAGCATGATTAATGATAATCAAACTTTTTAGGTTAGTTCATGTTTCGGTTTCCGATCGAATGAAATTTTCTGAAATTTGAATCCAAAATGCGGCCACTTTAATAAAGGATAACTGATGATATGTGACGCTGATGCGTATCTTTGTAAATATCCACTGCATTCGATGTATTGAATTCTTGTCAGCTGCGTCAATACCTACATCGTTAAATGAATTAAAAGAGAGTTTAAAGGTCTATGTTTCACAACATATTCTGTTTCATACTATCAAGCGTAAGATGCATTCAGCTGAGCTCATACACTCCTTTTCTGTGACAGGTTTTCCACCTAACATAAAGTCATGGCACCAAAGAAAGCACTGAAGAAGAGTGAAGATAAAGAGGAAATGTGCAACCCAGAAGGAGATATCATATCTGACACTACACCACACGCCATTGACTCAATTAAATCCTGGACACAAATCTATGAATTCCTGGATTACGAAATCAAGAATTCTCCTACTGATTCCAAGAATCACTTCCGGGATGTAGCATAATCAGAGCTTCATAAGATCGCAACGCGCCCTCAGCTTATGGCATACAACGACATGATCAATTGGGCCTTGGGAAAGGTTGATATCCTGACAAGAAGCATTTTAAATGATCAAGGCGTCATTGTCGGCTCATTCAGGCCAGAACATATACAAGTAATG
Source organism: Picea mariana (assembly GCA_032191745.1). NCBI lineage: Eukaryota > Viridiplantae > Streptophyta > Pinopsida > Pinales > Pinaceae > Picea > Picea mariana. The sequence continues at coordinate 51,044 of JASDQU010686733.1, forward strand.
TATAAACTCTCACCAAATTCTAAGTACACTTATAATGCCGAGTTTTTAGCTGAATTTCAAAGGAAGGAGTGTACTGAGGCAGACTGAACTTATCTCGATTTAATCAGAGAATGGTGGAGATGTCCATCAAAGTTTAGGGCCAATACCCATCGGGTTTATGCCACAACATCTTTGAACGAATACATGGTCTATGTAGCCATTATGCTATGTAGACTTTTCGGGAAAAAGAATCCATGTCATTTCCCTGCAGAATGGGTGCCCTTTTAGAAGAAGCTTTAGAAGGATACACTTTCAACTGGAGTAAGATTTTGTCTGATAACCTAGCTCAAGAAGTTTCAAATTACAGAGTTGCAAAATCTAAAGGTCAACCAATGGCCTTTTACACGTCAGCGTACACTATGGACGCAGTTTGCTTCGTGACTCCTTTTCCCCTGATGAATTGGAGTTGGAACATAACTTGCCCCAAACCCATTCATGAGTATCACTCTGTGCTATGGGAAGAAAATGCTAAGAATGTGTTTTATGAAATTTGTCATTTTATAATAATTCCAATGCATAAAATGTTTTATGGCCTTGAACCCCCTCGCATTTCTGAGTCAATCTCAGGAAATCTCAAAGAAATAGTCGACTGGTTTGTTGATGAAAACTTCTCTTACATTAGGGTTTATGGATGCTCAATTCCCCCTCACGCACTTCCGAAATTACTCCCGGACAGACTGGTATTGAGGGAGGTAGCACATCAAATAGTGAAAGGTGGTATTGGAATAGAGCTAAAGGCAGCTCAAAAGAAATCCTGGCCAATCTTCCCTGTGTATGTCGAGAAATTTTCATTACTAAACCTAGGCTATTCTAAAGTGGACGCTGAAGCACTAGAAGAAATAAAACTGGTAGATATTGAGCACATAAAGCATGACCCTTATCAATTAGTAAGCAGACATTTGATGCACTGTAATATGAAAGATTATGAACACGAAAAATCTGTTTATGATGATATATTCAAGGAAGTTAAAACTTATGAGGAGGTATTGAACAGGGTACGGGCCTTATCACCCGACTTACAGACTGGTTTTATGTCCTTCCAAAGTCACAGGCGAAGTTGTTTACCAAAAATTTTGCAAGGTGAATCCACGACCCCTCCTCCAGAGCAGGAAGGGCCTCCCCCAGGCTTTGAAACAAATGTACAGGATAAAGCAAATACAAATGGAAAAATGAAGGGGATTGAAATGCCTTCACAAGAAACAGAAGTTCCTCAGATAGAAAAATCAGAGGCAGGGAAAGGAAAGGAGTTGGAAACACCCTCAGAAATCCCTAAGAGTTTTCCCAAAAAAGTAGGAGGAACAACATCGACAGAACTTGGAAGTCCCATTACTTTTTTGACTCCATTACAATCTACTTATGGAAATCCCCAAGAGGGAGATCTATATGTTAGTGACCTTGAGCCCATTTCTAGGGATGAGATTCCTTCCTCTGATTACTTCTTCAGTAAAAAGAGGAAGGCTATCCTGAAACAGGAGATGCATCCAAGAGGAGATATGATGATTAAAAAGCACAAGATCATTATAGATGGACAAAAACTTAAAGCGGGGGAATTCATTACAGAAATAGTGGGCACAATGGGAGCTTTAGCATCGGCGAATTTATACTCTGTGGGTAGTTTGACAACTATGTTGGAGAAGAAAGATTAGATTATAGCTCAGCTATAGGGTCAATTAAAGGAGACTGAAAGAAATATCAGTTGGGAGATAAAAAAGGGTCTAGAACGAGCTAGATTAAATGACATTCAAGAGATTCAAAAAATGAAAGCAAGCTTAGAGGAAGTAAATAAAAAAATGTAGGTCACTCAAGAACAGGTCTTACAGCAAGAGGAAATGAATAAACAATTACAAGATAAGATTAATTCCATTCAAAATCAAGTGGTATAGCTTGAAATCTTCCAAGCCTAGGCACTGGAAATACATACAAAGATAGAAAAAGAGCAACATGGAGTGTTATTTAAGCTTGAGTTTATTCAGAATTACTTTCTGGGAGCAAGTAAATATTTGGAGAGTATTCTCCAGAAGGAGAGAGAAGTGAAAGCATCCAGAACAACCTTTCAAAAAGCAGTGGCTTTTTCTACAAAAGAAGAGGTCAGAGAGATTCAAAAGCTATCTGTTTCAGAGCATATTAAAGGTGATATAATACTCAAAGTGTGGGAGGCAAACATCACATAAAACAAGAAAGTAACCAGAGAAGTTAATGACGATTGTCAAGGATTTTTTGACCTTTTAGAGAAAACTTCATTGAACATTGGAAAAAACGACTGTCCTGGGTTGTTAGGAGAAATTAACATTGTCAAGCATCAGTTAAGATTTAAAGAAGATCTGGGAGAAATTCAGGCAGAGATTCCACAAATAAAGGTAATCAATGTTTTTTTTTTTTTGACAGAAACGTGTAGCAGAATTTGTATTAATTGTGGACTAGCCACTATTCGGTTACAAAATGGCAGAGCTTCACTGAGTGACTGCCTACAATAAGCTAAGATGCACTACTAGAGTTGCCAGATTTAACAAACACCCCTGAAGGCGATTCATATTTCCTGAAACCAGACTTATTTTAAAGCCTTGACTTCTATACAAAATGTCAAGGTGCTTGAGAGGGTAGAAATCGCTATAGACCAAGAGGCTGCCTACTCTTTGGGGTCCTTCCCCCATTCGATGTTTAACTTGGACACTTTGCCTTCCAGTTGACCGATCCTTTCCTCAAATTCATCTTTTGGGCCCTTCAGCTCCTGGTGTAGCTTGCCAAGCTCCTCTGTAAATCCAATTTTTACAGTAGAGATATCTTGCTCCAGTTGCTCCAGCCTTCTGCCAGCCTCCGTGTCTAAGTTCTCCAGGAAATCAAGTTGAAACTCAAGCTTCTACTTCAAGTTTTCCAGTGTTTCATCGAGTTGCTTCAGTCGCTCCTCAACGGTGAGATTTCGGCTGGAACTCGCGGCCATCTCTCCTCCTCTGGCTCTCATGCTCTGAATCCTCTCCTTGTTCACGGCTAATAGTGGGTCTGCTCTCAGGCTGAGGGCGCGAAAAAATTTAATCTTACTCGCCCTGCGTTCATCATTTCACTCGTCGTTGCTTTCACCGAGAGGTAGGGGGGATGATCTTGCTGTCTACTCTGTGCAAGAGATCCGATCTTTTTTGGGCCGTCCTCTGCCCAATTTGTCCTGTCCCGCGCCCCTTCATTGGTTGATTTCTGGCACTGTCGACTTGATCCTGTCCCCTTCTTTGCAACTTTCATGAGATTTCTTTTGGGTATGAAGGCGAGTCAAGGTAGATCCACCGTGGAAAGCTGGCCGCTAATACTCATGCGTCCTTGTTCCAGCAGAGCTCCTGTATTTGCTTCCTCATCCGCTTCTTTGTTCAACTCCCACAAAACATGGAACACTTGGTATGAGTCAAGCCTTTTAAGGAGGAGGCGTATTCTGGCTAGCAAGTTATTGAGATGTGCATTTTGAGTTTTTGTAGAAAGGGCTATGGCACTAATTAACATACGGGAATCTCCTATGATAATCAGATTTCAGATTCCATTCCTTCTAGCTTGGCACAGGCCTTGCCACAGTGCCATTTCTTCTGCAAAGTTGTTGGTGGCAATGGCTAAGCCAATGGCGTATCGCACCATGACTTCTACGTTTGGCTTTACAATTATTCCTCCTCCTCCTGCTTGGCCTGGATTTCCCTTTGAGGCTCCGTCAAAGGACAGGATGTAGGCTTTCCTTTCATTTTTCCAATTGTCGAATTCGTTTCTCCCTGTCCTTATTTCCCAGTTCTCTTGAATTATGGTGTTGGTTGTGTTCCCTGGTTGCAATTGAATTTGGAATTGGGGCAGCCAAAGCTCTTATTGTTCTTCTAGCTCCCTACTGTACTGAGGATGACGGTGAGAGCTAACCCATTCGCCAAAGAAATCTCTAATCTTTGCACTCACTAGTGAGGCGCTCCTTTTCTTATCCCTGAAAACTCTATTGTTTCTTTCCAACCAAAGCCCCCAAAGAATAAACCTTGGGAATGCTTGCCAAAGCCTCGAGGCATAGCTTTGCTTCTTCAATTGGAATGGATAAAGGGCTGTCCAGCTTTGGAGCAGGGAATTAATATTTTGGGGAAGAGGAAGATTCTTTTGCAACCCAACTGCCAGCTTCCAAACTTCTTTTGAATATCTACAGTTAAGAAGAAGGTGATCTGAGGTTTCCTTAGCTTGTTGACACAGGGGGCACCTGAAGGGGCCCTCCCAACCTTTCTTTTAGAGGTTCTCCCCTGTTTGGATGTTGTTGTGAATTAGAGTCCAGAGGAATAGGTCTATTTTGGGAATGGTTTTAGTGTTCCAGATGGATTTCTAGAGGGTTGGATCAGGTGGAACATGAGGAATGTTTCGGAAGGTGTTGTAGCCCAAAGAGGTGGAGTAGGGTTTAGCATTCTTCCCCCATCCTCTCTCATCTTTCCCTTTTTTTTTAATGGGGGATTTCCCCTGCAGGCTGAGCTTTAGGGTGCACCAGTCATTTTCTAAGTCTGGGGGCAGGTTGCCCACTTCCCAACCTTGCCATGACTTGTATCTGTCAATCCCCCATGTAGAGATGTCAAAGAGCGTCTTTATATTTTGCCCGTCCATCCATCCTTTTAGTCATTGCAGTTCCTGTCTCAATTCCAGAGGTGGATCACCTAGAATGGAGTCCTGCCAGATTTTAATTTTTTTCCCGTTTCCCGGCACCCAGGTAAGGTGAGGAGTGAACAGGTCCATGGCCTTTTTGCAGAGAGTGTAGATTGGGGACCCCTTAGCCTCTCTACAAGGGTTTTCAATGCACCTCTTCCTTGCACCTCTGAAGTATTTCTTCCATAGAGCTTCCTTGCTCCACGCAATGTCGCCACTGACTATGTGCCATAGCAATTTCGCCCCTAAAGCCAGATTCTGCACTTTGGTGTTTTTGAAACTGAGGCCTCCTTCCAAGAGGGGTTTGGATATTTTGTCCCAGTTTATAAGGTGAAGTCTCCTGCCTGTTTGCTTCCCCCCTTCCCACATGAAGCTTCTCTGCATTGCTTCCATTTTTTGAATTGTGGAGCTTGGAGCTAGAAGCAAAGAGTTCTGGTAGATGGGTACACTTGCCAGAACGGATTTGATTAGGACTATCCTCCCTGCTAGACTTAGCCAATTCGCCCCCCAGGAGGAAATTCTCTTTTTGAGTTTGTCTAGTAAATGTTTCCAATGTGATGCCCTTGGAGTCGCCTTGGAGATAGGGATTCCCAGGTAGGTGAAGGTCTCCCATTTGATGTGCCCTTCCATCCCCAAAAATCTGGAAATTCCCAGCATCTCTTTGGGTGTAATGTTCCAGACATAAATTTTACTTTTTGTTTGACTTATCTCGCTTCCTGACACTGCAACATATGCGTCCAACTCCTCTTTGAATATTTTTGCAACTAACAGACTTGCCCCTCCTAGCAGCAGGGTATCGTCCGTAAATTGTGCATGGTTGATTTCCTTCACACCTTGGGTTATTTTTAGTCCTTGTATGTTGCTTTGGATTCTGGAGTTTTCCAGCTGGTAGCTAAGAACTGAGGCTTGAATTGCGTAGAGCAGGGGTGATAGAGGGCATCCCTGCCTTAAACCCCTGGACGCTTTGAAAAAATTTGTTACTCTTCCATTTACCATGGGGGCTATCCATGGTGACCCTATGCAGGCTCTTATCCAATTCACAAAGGACTGATCAAATCCGAACTTCTTCATTACCTCAAAAAGGAAATTATGATTAACTCTGTCAAAGGCATTTGCAAGGTCTAGTTTGATAATCATACCTTTATCTTTCCTGCGTAGACTTGAATGGAGATCTTCTTGCACCAGGATTATGTTGTCTGCTATTTTTCTGGCTTTGATGAAGCCTCCCTGGTTTTGTGGTACTATGAGAGGAAGAACGCTTTTCAATCTATTTGCAATGACCTTGGTAAGGATTTTGTAGCTTGTATTACAGAGGGAGATTGGCCTGAATCGGCTAAAGCTGAGCGCTCCTTTCTCTTTTGGGATGAGTGCCAGGAAGGCCGAATTTGTGCTTCCTCCTAGCTTGCTGCTCGCTTGTGATTTCCTTATCATTTTGGTTAGGTCCGATTTGATTATTTCCCAGCATTGCTGGAAGAATCTGGCTGCAAATCCATCCGGTCCAGGTGCTTTATCCGGGTGCATTTGGTCCACCGCCTCTTTTATTTCTTGATGTGTGACTTCCTTCATAAGCTTGAGATTGATGTCATCTTTTATTAGATTTGGAACAGTGGATAGGGGGTACATCTGGGGGTCAATGCTTGCCCTTTTTGTTTCTGAGTAGAGGGTTTTGAATGTTTCAAAAGCTGCCTGTCTAATGCTCTCTGGCTCAGAGATTGTAACGTTTTGGACTTGGATTTCTGTCATAGCCTTATAACGTTTCCTTGCTTCCGCTTTCTTATGGAAATAACTAGTATTTTTGTCTCCTTCCTTCATCCAAAGACTTCGAGACTTCTGCCTCCAATAGCCTTCTTCATCTCTATAGGCTTTGTGCCATTGCCTTTACAGTTGTTCCTCTTTAAGTAAGTCCTGCTGAATAATCTCCTTTTTTTCCAAAGCAAGTTGATGACTCTCCAGTCGCCTTTGGGCTTCTAAGCGCAGGGCGATTGGGTCAGATTGTTTTTTTTCCCATCCTTTTAGCGCTACCTTAATCCTTCACAATTTTTCTTCCCAAACATAAAACGCAGAGCCATTTACCTTGCTAGTCCATACGCTGGAGACTTTGCACATAAATTATTTATCCTGTATCCATGAGGGATTAAATCTGAAGGGGATGGGCCCTTGGCCTTGTTCCTTCCTTAGCTCTAAACTAATTGGCTTGTGATCAGAGGTACTATGGGAAAGGATTTCTGAGGAAGCTGTAAGCCCAAGGGTCAAGAAAGAACTTTGGACAAGGAATCTATCCAAACGGGTAGCGATATGCTGCGGTCCTACCCTTTTTTTGGTCCAAGTGTAGCATCCCCTGGTCAGCTTAATATCCAATAAGTCCCATGCTGAAATTAGGTCCTCCACCCATTCTCTCGTTGGGTCCCTTACGATAGATCCTCCCTGTTTTTCTTCTTGGGCTAAGGTTACGTTTAATTCCCCTCCTAGTATGATATTTTCTAGCTCATTTTCTGTTAGATAGTCTAGAAGGGTTTCCCAGCAATTCTTTTTCTCTTCTATATGCTGTGGGACATATATATTAAAGAGACTTACCGTTTTCCTTGACTCCCTATGGAGCAGTTGGGAGAAGATCCAATGCATGCAAAGGTTTGAGCGATCAGATCTATTTTGGAGGTGTTCCACAGGGTGCAGAGCCCTCCTGACGTGCCTCTAGCGTTGTCGACTAAACCCTGGCTGCTTCTCCATACGTTTTTTGAAACTTTTATAGAGTCCTGTTGACTCATCTTGGTTTCCTGGATAAGTAGGATGTCCGTTTTCGTTGCTCTGATTATGTCCTTGAGAGCTTCTTCCTTCCTTTTGCTACCTAGACCCCTACAGTTCCAGGAATTTAACTTCATTGGTTACTTTGTGGGGGGGAGTGGCCTCCTTGGAAGGCCTTGGTCATCTTCCTAGTTTTCCTTACTCCAATCAGTTGCTTGATGGTTGGTTGCGCTCCTTTGAGAACGTCCTTATAGGTTTCCTGATCTCTTTCCGCTTTTTTGGATTTCCTACCTCTGCTTGGCTTCTTTGGGGTGTCCCAGGCTTCACTCGCTCCTTCTGATTCATTTCCTGACGAAATCTCTCCCTCCTCGATGCCTGGAGCCGCCCCATTCCTTGGAGGGGAGATGGGTTTCTCCACTTCTTCTGTTGTTTTTTGAGTTCCTCCAGTTTCCGGGATTTGGACACCTCTTTCTTCTTCAACTTAGGTGGATTTGCTTGGATCCACCAATTCACCTTCAATCCCCAGTGCTTTGAAGCTGTTTTCCATCTCTATGTTTCCAAGGTTGTCTTGAGTGAGAGCTTGCTTTTCCCTTCTAGGGCCTTTAGACTTCGACCTTCCTTTCCGGGGCTGCTGCCAACCTTCCTCCCCTGCTTTCTCTGTGTTTGGGGTTTTTGGACAATTTCTCTGAAAATGTCCATATTCATGACATCCTCTGCATTTGAACGGGAGCTGCTCATAGTTCAGTTTTTGTAAGTGTTGCCATTCTCCAACCTTCAGTTTTACCGCTTTCGGCAAGCCTATTTACAAATCAACTTCCACACAGATTCTCGCACAAGAATATTGGTCTTTTGGATAGGCTCTGTCAATGTAGTGCCCTAGTCCGTTCCCAATAGCTTGCAGCGACGAGGAGTTCCAGCAGTGGATTGGAAGGTTTGGGAGTCTGACCCAGACTGGGACGTCTTTTGGCACTTCCGAGGCTGGATCGAAGTTTGGAGTCCACCAGTTCAGATAAAGGCCCTGTGTGCCCATGAAGTATGGTCCATTCCTGAAGATTAGATCACGGTCCTCCTGGGAGATGAATTCAAAAATAAAGTAGCCCCTTCCAACTGCGTAACAAGTTACACTATTTGTTATTAATGGCCGCCAGTTCCTTTGGATCCAGTTGTCTGTTGTCTTGGCTGAGGGCCAAAGGCCCATGAACTGACCTACCAGACCTCAATCTGAGAGGGAGAGTGCTACCTTCATTGGCTGTTCCAGGGGGAGATTGATATCTGGAACATTATCCAGCCTTTTTACAAAACTTGGCGCTTCTGCTTGGGGCGCTTTCTTTCAGCAGGATGTAATTAGTTTTTTGAAGGACGTGGT